>SJJU01009606.1:0-22368 GCA_012932125.1 Conopomorpha cramerella | reverse complement strand
ATTGATAATAATAATGTAAGCTCACAGTACTCAGCTCATTATAGTTTTTTCAAAGTCATAAGTCAATTTGATACATTTCATCTATACTAATATTATAAAGCTGAAGAGTTTGTTTGTTTGTTTGTTTGTTGAATTGATCTCAGGAACAATCTCTTTCTTTTTGTGTTGAATAGAACATTTATCGAGGAAGGCTTTAGGCTATATAACATCACGCTGCAAGTAATGACAGTCCCTAGCCCGAAAATCTTTCGGAAATACGTCAAAGAAAATTCTCCATTCTTTTCTCACCTTTTAGCGTTAATTCTCATATTCTCTTGAGAACGTCGCTCAGCACCTTCAATGTACCTGTAATTCATTTTAACTCCGATTAACGGTTTTGATTACAGTCGCGCACTGCAGCGATAGATTTCAACCCTTTCTGAACAACCGCCTGACCACCGAGATGTATAACTAGATTTTTTTTTAAATTTCCATCGAGCTGGTGTCACGGCAGTGGACAAAAACGCTTTTTCTGATTTTCCGAAATAAATGGACGCATGTGCATGTCGTCAAGCTACTGGACTTTAAACACTGTGCACAAAATTTATTTTTGTTTGAAGATTGTAAAGTCAGTTTCTGTCCGAAACATACATTTAAAACGTTTAAAATGTATCGATCCGACAGTGTTTGACCGGTCACGGGATAGTTACTTTTTACAGCTCGTATTTTGGAAGCTTCAGTTAGTACAACCCACCTTACATCCAAATAATCGATCTTATTAATAATTTGCTCAGTGACCAAATGTTTCGCATCCACGTATCGAATGTAGTCATAATGAGAGAATCCTGGTTTTGGCACTAGTCTGGCGTTTGCACGTGGCATTGCCTGCACCATTTCCAATACGTCCTGTTCACTCAGCATCGCATCGTTTTTCGAGTAATGCATCGTTGTGTTAACCGTTATGAGCTCTAAGTTGTACACCGTAGGGTTCGGTTCTCCGTAAATATTTGTATTTTTCTCCGGTGAGCCGTAATTCCACTGTTGGAATCTACCATCTCGAATGTTCTGAAGGAAGTGTGCCACTTGCTTTAAAGACGCCCCTCCATTTGGCATGAAAAATGATATTATGCTGGTGAGGTCCAGTCGTCGTTTTGAGGTGTCCACAAGTTCCTGAATAAGGATAACCATTATGTTGGATCATGTTTTAATGAAACGCGCACAGACATTATAACTCATTAATCAGACATTATAACTCGGTAAGCTCGAGCTAGTCTTTGGTTATATTCGCGCCTTTACACCCGGTGAACAATATTGAGTTAACCATTATGTTGCTTTCTTAAAATCAGTATTTTACAAGGAGAATTCTATGAACGCTCACCATGAATCTGTCGACACCCATGTCTCTACAGATATCTTTGAACTTTTGACTTGTTCCACAAGTGTTCGAGCCTGTCCGCCCGCCGACTACCATCGCGGGCCTCAGCTCCACAAGACCTAACTTTACGGCCAGATTCTGGAAAATAATAGGCATTTAAGCTGGCAAATTAAAGAACTTAAGGAAACGTGAAATAATGTGCAAAATGTGGTATTCAGACCCAAGTTTGAGTTAAGACGGACTTTACAATCAACTTTTCTTTTTACGAGAGTAGTTTCGATATGATTTTGAAGATGGGCTTCTCTTATTTTCTTTTCTTAATTTTACTAAACATAAACTTCTTCTTCGGCAATCCCATAAATTTACTACACATAAACTTTTCCGTGAATTACCACCAGGTCATAAGGATATTCATAAGGATATGATTCAATTAAGATATTTACATAAGTGAAATCCACATCTTTCGCGCGTTTCTTAAACACATTGTCCGGGAAGTTTTTCGTGTAGCCCACTCCAGCAAGTAAGCTCGCCGACGCGATCTTGTCATTGTATTTTGGTATCATAGAATTGAGCACCAGGAACACTGTTCCACCTTGCGAATGTCCAACGTAGTGGAGTTTACGTTGTTTCGTTGTCTCAAGTATGAAGTCTATCATAGTTGGTAAGTCTTTCGTGCCAATCTCGTGCCAGCTGAAGTCGAAGAACGTTTTTCTCTGTTGTTTATCCATTGGATTGAGTGAAATGTGGCCGCGGGAGAAAGTATTCCCTCTAGAGTTACCCATCCACACGTCGAAGCCCGCATCAGCTAGATTGTATGCTGAAATATTCGTGTTAGAACGTTAGGTACAGTTTACTAATTAATATTTGAACAAGATGTGGCGTTGTGGCAATATTGGCGTTTTGGTAAGACGTTGTATTACACCAGGTACGCGTTTAACTAGTATGTAAAGGGCTTCACGCTCACATTATAAGTGAATGTTCACAATACCAAATTCAACATAAGGTATTTAGAGAACACAATGTTCGTATGATGATGGTGCTAATGTTAAAGATGATATGGTACAATTAAGATGAGCTACGAGTCTGCAAACCCTATTAGAACTAGAATCTAAACAAGAACTCCAAAATTATGGACCTGTTTTTTTAAACCGTCTGACGGCGAAAAGAATACATGTGTATTTTATTCCCGTCACTGGTCATAATAGGCGACCGAGGGAACTCTTCAGAGGACGGGCAACAGCACTCTTTCTGATTATTAGCATCCCCCCCCCCCATTGATCATGGAAATCATTGAGAGAGGCCCACGTTCACCAGTCTACGTCAAGTGGCTGGTGATGATGATGATTCTTAAACTAAGTAGGTGCAGTAAACTAAGGCAAACAGAATGAAATGCAACGACTCAAATGTCTTTCCACCAAGTATTTTGGAGGTGACATACCCATCGAATTGTTAGGACCCAGGGCGACAAATGCAGAGCTTGACGCAAACATTCCATGCATGAGAAGGACCACGGGGCGGTAATCAGGTTGATCCTGTGCATTTTCCTGGTCTTGTCCAAACGGTATCCTGAACATAGTTAGAATATATCCATCCGTTGTGGTTGCCTCGTGAACTTCGCACGGGAATCCATCGCCTTCTATCACACTTTGCTGGAAACACTCAGAATACTTGGACCTAGCATTTGTATATACTGACTAACTCTTAAGTTTGAAAAGACTGGACTCATTTGACTTCTCTTCATACTAGGCTTAACATACACTGTCGAAAGCGACGAAAACTATACTTATAGCCCTAGCTTTCGTTCCTTCGTTATAAGCTTTCAATTTTTCATAGTTTGAGATCAGCTCAATCGCTTTAAATCTTTGTGGCAGATGTGTTATGAGCTTTAATTAATCTGGTTTTATCTTTTTATCACGTCTGTTTTGTTTGTCTTACAAATGCCTGCGTATTCGTACCCTTGAGGTACAACGCTGGCTTCAACTCAAATTTTTATCTCGTTTTATACGAGCTGAACCTCTAGGGGTATAAAATATAGTATCGATAGAATAAAATCCACTTTGACTTAGGTACTTACCATTTTTTCTGCCAATTCATTTACTTCATTATATGGATTGATACCTTCATTAATATTGACAGTGTACAAGACATCTTCTCCATACACCAAAGACGCAAAATGAACAAACAATATCAAATTCAAAAGAGACATCTCGTAATGTTGTGTTACAAGTATCTGAAATAGGTCACACAAATCAATTCGTGTTTACTATGATTAGATCTAATTGGTCTTTATTAAACACGTTCACTAGTAATTGTCATGTACGTGATTCTGCATAATGCTACTGATTTATATCAGTGCCGAGGTAGGATAGTCCACTGCATATTATTAAGCACTATTACATTCGGTCGGATAATCCACTTGGAATATTGATAGGGATTTCGTGAGGCATACGGCAGGCGGGATGTTCTCTTTATTGATGAGATTGTCAAATGGAAGGACCAATAATATTGTATTGCTGTGTGCATAAAATTTTAACAAAGAGATTTTCTGTCATACGAGGGCAACATATAGTTAATTTTAACGCGTTGTACTGTATCAGTTACTTATTCTCTTTACAGCAGGTATGGTTATAATATAAAAAAACGTAAAGCTTTTATTTTCGTCAGGTAAAGTTTTAGAAACTTACCTTAACTCTTTCCCGGACAGTGAAGGGCTATTGCCGTCATAACAAAAATAAATCTATTGTGTCTTTTTACTGCCCGCCAATGTGTTAAGAAATTAGAAGGAAAGGGTCCGGATTCACATCAGATTACCAATGATAGGAATTTTGCTTGGTAACAAACAGAAAAGGTATTTAAAAAAATATATTTCACAACTTCTAGGCCTTCTAGATTCTAAACTCTGTTTATATTCGTAATGCAATGACAGTGACCTACTATTTTGTATGACACGTCATTTTTGTTCCTTACATATTCTTCACTGAATATTTTAGTAAATAAAACCACAATTTAGCTAAAAATGTGTGCAGAATCCAAAACTAATTCGTTTATTGGACAAGCCGCAAAATTCGGCTCACGCGGGTAACTGTTACCCGGTTCCGCTCAGAAATTGATCATTTACGGTTGTACGGAGTATACACTCCGTACCTCAGCGAGCGCTTAACCTACAAGGATTGTTTTTTCATAAAACCATATAAATTTTATCACGCAATTGCTCATGTCTTATTCTATGATCGGTAATAAATTCGGAGTATTTTTATAATAACATATCTCTTTATCGTTTATTTACGCACTTACAAATTTTATCGGGGTTATGATATATATAGGTAAATCTTATTTTCGGTTAATTTGCCTATTTCAGATCACAGTAAAGTTTCAGTTGTAAGTATAGTCAGTGAAAAGTTCATTGTAATATTTACTCAGCTTCCTCCCCATGTAGCATAATTATGAAGAAAAGGTACAAAAACATTATAAAAACACCCAAAAATGTACTGTATTTAAATCACAAAAACAAAACAGGTTCATATCACAGTCATTTATTTTAAAGCATGTCCTTATTAAAATAGTTTTTTAAAGACTTGAATCAATATCAACATCCATCCGAAGTTAAGCATTTGATGCATCGATGCTCCAGAATTTCTGAATCTGTAAAAAAAAATATGTATTATGACAGACATCTAGATATCGGCATGTACTAAAGGATTTTATTTCATATCTATATATATAAAACTAAGACGGGTTTGTTACAACACTTATAACTCACGAACGGTTCAACCGATTAGGCAGAACATTGTTAGGGACGTAGTTTAGAATCAGGATAATAACATAGGATGCTTTTTATCCCGTTCCTGTGGGACTTAGTGCAGTATAGAGGGTGCTATAGTTTGTATGACATACTGAAACTACGCGAATGAAATCGCGGGACGTCCACTAGTAATGTTATAAAAAGAAATTACGAGGAAAAATTCATACACGACATATGTGTAGGCGTACGTTGCTATTCGCTCTGTAGTTTCTTGCCTTAGAAGAATTGGACTACGGTATCCCTTTCCTGGCATTCGAGGCGTCCTGAATGGGTTCATCGGAGCGAGTGGGTGTCGGAGTGGGGTTCCCGAGTACGAGCTATAGCGGGAGGGTGTTCATGAGGAATTCCTCCTCGTCAACAAAAAAGGCGTCATGTGAATTGTGATTCATTATTAGTAATCTAAATTCTCATTCTGACGAGCCCCAGCCGAAAAACAAAATACCGCTAGAATCAAACCTAATTAAGGACTTAGGACTTGTGACGTTTTGGAATACGGCGAGGAATAGCGACGATAGGCTCACCACCTGTCAAAGGTCCTCCTGGGAGAGATAATTAGTAGTATATCTGACCAAATCGGTAGTAAATGTATAAATTACATTATATCACATAACTTACGTTACTTCTGCATTCATTATTTTGTTTATGATTGGTTCGAAGACAAACTCTTTTGCATCATGACCAGTGACAAAAGCCAGATGACTGAAATCCTCTCGAGGAATTCGAACTGTTTCAGTATTTGGCATGACTGCGGCCATTGCTAGTACGTCTCTCTCATCAAGCAATACATCGCCTAAACTGTAGTACATTGTAGTATGCGTTGTGACAAGGTTCAAGTCGTATAGAGGTGGATCTTCTGATCCATAAATCTCAAGGTTTTGTTCTGCTCCGTAGTCCCATCTGCGGAATGTTCTGGTTCGAATATTTTGGCCATAGTGTGCGTACTGCTTGATCGCCGCTCCACCGCCCATTTGACTGAGCTCGGCGATTGTTATACCCTCTCTGTATATACTCTGGAAAGTTTAAGTGTGTTCGTGATTAATGCTGTTGCGTAGAATTCCCTACTAGAATAAGTAGTAAATTGATAATCCATGTACACACGAAGATCTCTATTGATTTTTGATAGTCTGTTTGGAAAGAGATTAATAGGTTTTTACGGTAAAAAATGTATTTCGAGAGCATCATTACAAGCTTCTTTTAATTTTAATCACAATATGTATTTTTAATAAGATATTTATTCTAAATTAAGTAGTAGACACCTCTAGATCTGCATGATTCGAATAACGAGAAAAAAGGTCAGTGATATTTGGCCAGTATTAGTTATACATTTTGACCTTAGCCAAAATTCCGAGAAGTAGAGCTGGAGGTAGTGGCTCATGCTGTTCTGGGGGAAGGGCATTAAAGCGTAAGTGGTCATCGCGGGGTTTAGTGGGTACGAGTCCTACATAACCCCGCCATCCCCGCCAGCGGTGGGGTATCCGTAACGGATTTAACTACGATTATAAAGGTCTATTTATACAGTATATCTATTTGCATCAAATAATAGGTACACGTTATTTATTTACCTGGATCTCAGTTACTCCCGTCATGTCGCAAAGTGCCTTGGCATTGAATATAGCAATGTCCAGGTCAGGCATATCTCCCACGTCTTCCACGAAGAATCCAGAACTCGACACTGATGAGGACGAGGGAATAGATGGAATTGTCATTGGCACTTCTACAAAACCAAAGCGAAGTGCCAAACTCTGAAATTTTTCATAAAAAAATTTAATGTCCGTAATATAAATTAAAAGCTTAACTATTGTTAAGAAATAACAGTTACAGACATTAGTCATGTGACAATAAATATCACAAAAAAAAAGAACAAAAATTGATAACAAAATAATTCGGATATTTTTACTAACATAAAGATTATTTGTCAATGCAGCAGCAACTCGCAGAGGAGTGTTTGGGAAATGTTCCATGTAACCGACGCCAGCTAGAAGGTGTGCCGTTTTAATCTTAGCATTGTATTCTGGTTTCACTGTATTCATGACCAGAAACGCTGTACCGCCCTGCGAGTGACCGATGTAGTGCAGGTGGTCTCTCCCAGTCTGCTCAAGGATATAATCGATCATGGCGGGAACGTCGATGGAACCGATTTCGTCCCAGGTAAAATCGAAAAATTCGAATTTCTCCTCGTCGTGGTCAGGGTCCAAATTGATGTGCTTTCTAGAGTGGACGGTGCCTCTGCCATTGCCGTACCATACGTCTAGACCGCCGTCAGCCAATGTGTATGCTGGAATAAAAATAAGAGTTTTGTTGCTTGATGAAAACATTTTTTAAAGTTAAGCGTCAGCGTTGCTTTAGCTTTTGCTTTATACTCGATGTTTTGAGGGTAGTTGTGGATTCGCTTCTATTATTCGCGGCTATGAGAACAAAAAAGGCATTGAAGTCAGCTCTCTATTTCATTATTTTAGAATATGTACACTTTATACTCAGGCATAAAGTGTTTAATGCAAGAGTTTATTTTTTCTAGAGATTGGAAAAACTGTATTAAAACTAGAACTCTTAATAAATATTTTTTCTGATACTGTGATATTTTTTTAACCTAACTTACTTACTAGTGTAAAGATGGAAGACGAAAATAATCTCGAAGCCTGCAATAAATGTAGGTACCGTTTTTTTACAATTTCCTATAATTTTGCACACCTGTTTGAGAATGGATAAAATATTATTATTTTGGCTAATATTATCATTGCCAATAAGACGCGTGCGTGTTAGATAGACATTATCATACTTAACACGGACCTATCACACGTAACATTTATCTAATCTAAACTAACTACATAATATCAAGACGTCAATATACTATTCATACAACAATTTTAGGCTCATCGTGAAACTTGCGAAACTGACGTTTGACGTCAAATTTGCAACGTTTTGAGACACAGAGGATAATGGCAACTTCCAAAACACCTCACAGATGGCGCTAATCAGACATGATCTTAAGGAGAAACTCATTTTAGTATTGTCAACAAAAATAAAAATATGAAATGACAACCCCTGTCCAGGTAGTGCCATCTATTGACATTTCTTAGAAATGTAAAAAGCCACCTGTCAAAAAACCTCCGATTGAGGAATAGACGGCTGAGGGAATATAATCCATAGATATTCAAAGACGGCATTACACAGGACATAAACGGTGTTATTACAAACCTTGCCACATCACTGCTTAATATCAGGCAGGATGGTGGTCAAACGCTTGTTCAATGTGTTTAAAAAATACTTGGTTTAACTGATTGATCTAGTTTAAACATATTTAGGCCAAAAGTAACGAAAATAGTGGTGGCGAAAAAAGAAGGCTAATATCATCATGTCAGCCCACTCACGTCCATTGCTATACACATCGCTGCTTAACATCAGGCAGGATGGTGATCAAACGCTTGATCATAGTGATTAGAAAAAAGAAACATAGGTCTCGCTAGAGGAACGCCACACCATCTTGTGCCGACGGCAGCAGGACCGCATAGTCGGAGGAAGTGTAACATAGAACCTAACCAGAAATTATTCAATGTAAAAAAAATAAAATAAATAAATACACTTCACGCCTTTAATCCCAAAGAGGGGTAGGCAGAGAGAGAAAAGTACCCACGGTTCACCGAGCGTATTTAACCCAACGTGACAGGGGGTGAGCCCATCGCCGTTATAGGCTTCACACACCTTGTGGTGTGCGGGTTTCATCACGATGTTGTCCTTCACCGTACGAGCGTTGCGTTGCGTACATAGGCTCTGAAAACGAGTCCCATTGGTACACGTCCAGTAGCCGGACTCGAACCCGGGACCTCCCGGTTACAAGTCAAGTATCCGACCAACTGGACCACAGACGCTCTTAAATTATTCAATGTATCTCACCAAATCCATCCCGTCCGGGTACTCGTATGAAGAAGAGGTGCGATGCTGCTCCTAAGCCATGCTGCACGAAGACCACGGGCCGCTCGCCGCTGAACGGCACTTGGCCGTGCCGCATCCGGTGCATCGTCAGCACGTAGCCGTCAGATGTCACCACTTGATGCGTCTCGATGGGGTAGCCTTGCGACAAAATATAGGCTTCCTGGTGAATTCAGTGAACTTACATCAGCTAGAGGTCGGACTAAATAAATTAGTAGTAAACTTGAGTTTCTAACGTATCACCACCCAAACTATTACTAATCAATAATAATAATAATAGCCATCTTAGAGTACAAATCTTGATTTTGCTGGTTTTGAATGCGCACGTTTTTTTCACTCTAAACAAAATTTCTATATTTATCCTGATTATCGCTGTTTCGCAGATGATCTTTAGCCATAATTATTCACCTCTTTCTACCACATTTAAGGCAAGAGCGAAGACCTACAGCAGCGCCTACAATTTATTGTGCCGAGTTAAATTCTGAGGGGAATTCAATTCATGGAAATTAGAATTCATAATTTTTGATTGAAGTATTCATAATTCATAATTGAAGTAATTACTATCAGTCGTATTCATAAAAAGTTAAAACACTGCCTAACTAGTTGATGTATATCAATTTAGATCAGTTCGTCCGTATTTAGCGTACATTTGACCAGTTTTTGAGACCTTTACTAGCTGTGCACTAACGCTGTTCTAACTTTATGTATAAGTAAAAGACAGTGGCGTGCACTGGCTTTTACGAAAAGGTAGGCAGTATTTCCCAAGAATTGACTCCTATGTATAGGTAACTTGTCTTTATGAAATATACCTATCTACTCACCCATAAAACACAGGACCTTCGTTAGCCTATGTTGTGAGTACAACAAAAAAAGATCTAGCAATAATTATTTTATTAGGTCGTGTAGCCAAAATACTAAGGTAGGCAGTGTCTTTTTGCCTATATGGTGTGCACGCCTCTGGTAAAAGATAATCCTGTTGGTAAGCAGGAACAGCTGAACCGATGTGGTTAAATTTTGGAGATACTTTAGAACCAGGAGATGAATTTAGGATACATTTTATTCCAATCCTGCAGGACGTGGCGCTGTATATAGTGGGAGATAGTTTGCATGAAATACCGAATCACCGCAACTGAAATCGTGGACTGGTGGACACTCCATCCATAGTAATATGTCATCATCATCAGCCATCAGCATAACGTCCACTGCTGGACGAGGGCCTCCCCCAATGAGATCCGTCATTTGGGTTTAAATGCCAGTAATCGCCACGCTTGGCAGGCGGGTTGGCGATTGCAGTGGTGTTGTGGTGTAACTCACAGAGAGCGCTGCTGCCCGTTCTCTGGAGAGCTCCCTCGGTCGCCTCTTACGACCCCCATGACGGGAAAAGTTGGGCTGGGTGGTGACACATGTATTCTATTCGCCGTCACCCACACGGCTAAAAAATTTTACTAATAGTAATATGTATGGTATAGAGTTTATATAAGGTACGTACAACATTGAAGTTTTAGGAGCAAATTCGCGTTTCATCTGCGTCAGTTGTGACATTTGGTGCCGAGGCACTCCCGAAACACATCCATATCAGCAATATTGCCCGACTTCAACCCGCCCATGACGCCCAAAATTAATACTAATGAAGCAAATTTGGCTTAACAAATTATAGCTTATTGTTTTTTTTATATTATTTTCGTATCGGATTTTTATTACAATATCTAGGTAATTAGCGAATGAAACTAATATAGTATGTGTTGTTTTTAGATTAAATGCACATAAAAATGAATTTTATTAAGTTGGTTTTAAGGACTAAGGAAGGCGTTTAAACAGAGATTAGTGTAATGTTGAGATTTGAAACTAGTGTAAAGTAAATTTAGATAATGAAAGAAAAAAGAAAGTTACTGTCTTTTAGTTTAGTTTTAGTTACTGGCCCTGTACTGTTGAACATTTATATAACTAACTTAGCTGTCCAGCAAAAACATTGTTTTGCCATAATCATGTTGCCTTTTCTTATCCGTGTATTGGGAGAAAATAAACTGGTAGAGTGCATAAAAATAGATAGTAGCCCGATTCTCAAACCTATTGAATACGCATATCAAAAATTTGGTTTAAGAATGCGTAAAGCCGTTTTCGGAGGGAGGTACGGGTAAACAAACTTGTGAATGCGAATTTTCATATATTAGTGATAATATAATATATAAAATATATAATAATAATAAAATATAATATAATATATTAGTCTATAGAAAGATAGATTTCAATATATACGTATACATATAAAATACAAACACTCACATCTTGGCCGTTATCGATGTTGTACCTACACATATACGTTGCTTGCCTATGTAAAATGCATTTGGTATTAAAAAAGCATTCAGTGCATTTTTCTTTCAAAACTACCCGAATAAATGTAAAATAAGGCCGTGAGCAGTGCATGTTTAATGCTTTATTTGTTGTGTAAACGCCTGTACAGGAGGTACATAATCTATATATTGCCGAAGTATTATCTGTGTCATAATCGTTGATGAATCGTTAAATCGATAAAAAATCTACGTTATTATTTATTACATATGTATCGGATAATTTATAGGAATGTAAAACATTATACGTAAATTGATAACATGAAAATAACGTCCATTAACTATTAACATTATTTGCTCTAATCTATAGAGGTATATATAAAACAAAGACAGGTTTGTTACAACACTTATAACTCAAGATCGATTCAACCGATTAGGCAGAAAATTTGTGGGGACGTAGCTTAGAACCAGGAGAATAACGTAGGATGCTTTTATTCCCGTTCCTGTGGGACTTAGTGCACTATAGAGAGTGTTATAGTTTGTATGATATACTGAAACTACGTGAATGAAATCGCGGGGCGTCCACTAGTCTTATATAAAATCAGAAAAATATCTGACATTTCTATGCCAAAAAATACATTTTGTTTTACACAGAAATATATGTACCTCGTAGTAAAGCCCGCTTTAACCGAATGACTTCGTTCTCTTTGAAATTTCGGTGCAAAATATAGCTGTACCCTCATCCGGGTTACACTCTATCTCGGCACCGAGATTCGTCAAAATCCATATTCTTAGTAGTTTTTCCTTTAAGATGTAACATAATCGTGACAAATGGAGATCTGTAGTCTCTACCTACCCCTCTGGGAGACAGGCGTGAAGTGTATGTATGTAACATAAAACTGTCACTATGCGACAATAAGGTTCAGTTTTCACTGGTTACAATGTGTACTTTTTTTTTAATGAGCTATTAGATAAAAAATAGAAAAACAAAAAAAAAATGATGTTTTTATATGACAGATGGCGCTTACAAAGCAACAAAAGATTGAATTTATTAATACTTTATTATTATTTTCACAGCTGAAGACCGCACAAGTACGCATTGCTTTTATACATAGGTAACCAGCCAGAAAGAAAACAAAGATAAAGCTATACTTAGATTTTTTTTTATTGACTGCACAATTTGAATCAATTTGTTTTTAGCTTCATCAGCGCCATCCGTGGTCTTTTATGTAATCGTTTGACATTATTTTTTTTATCCAAATAGGCATTTTTAGCACAGTAAGTCATGAAAACCGATAGACCAATTTATTGGCCGAACGTACATCAAAATATGAGATGGGTATTGTACTGTCGTGCATAAAAATGTTTTGCCATCCTAAAGTTGGAATTCATTCGACGAAAAGGTTATTTTTTCCTTAATACATTAGTGAAGAATAGCTGTAGAACAGTGGCATTTTCAGAAGTTCAAACTATTCCCGTGAGAATTCCGGTATAAAGTGTAGCCTTTGTGCTATTCCAGGTTTATATCCAAACATCTATACAAACTTTCGCATTTATTATATTAGTAGGGCAGGATGTGAATTTCTGCTTGTTGTTTTCACTTTCACGCGAAAACCACTGAGGGGATTTAATAAAAACTTCACAAAAGTTTACACATATTTCTTTTTTTTTTCGATTTTTTCACGGGAACGGGACAAAATAGGAGGAAAACCGCCGGAGTACATCTGCTTTATAATATTAGTAAAATTTAATATAACTATATTTTAATGAAATACGCTGGTTAACCGTGGTCATTTGCTTTAGCATGTGCCTCTACCTACCCCGCTTTGGGATTAAAAGGCGTCGAGTGTATTTTAAGTTTACATTTTAATTAAACAGTGGCTGCCACTTACTAGAAACGACTTTTTTCGTCGACTGTACAGAAATTGCTTGGCCGGTATCGTGAAGACAACGCGGAGGTACCTACATACCCCTGTTATCCTTTAATATTTTACCCGGGCCCCGGCTATGGTAATCCGGGTTTATTTATCAAGCAGATCAATGGCTCGGGATCTGCATATGAATTATCCGGCTAGCTCGGGGGATTACGGATAGCCGTGAATTGATTATGGCATAAACCAACCTAGTATTTTGCTAATGGCCTGTAGTATAGTCGTGTGGTGTATTGAAAGCTTGTGGTGTATTTCAATTAAAAAAGTAGTAGGTATTTGTTTATGTGAATTGTAAGCTAAAGCTACCATATTTTGTTTTATGAATTTAAATTAATCTCTTTGATAAATCAGCTCCTTCGATGTAATAACAACGAAACATAATACATGTAATTCCGCGTAAAATGAAAATAAAGTACACACATCAAAAGTGTCTAGGGATCAAGAACATTTAGCTCTAAATAAAATTTAATTTCTAATCTTCTGGATTAGTCTCCCACCTCATTCCCCATGCCTGTATCTTCGACTTGTCACTCGACTCGACTTCTCACCACATTTTGAATAAATTATGAAAAAATTCAGTTTTTGTGAAATATATTCTTGATTTACTATCAATTAATTGTACTTGATCCCTAGACCCTTTTGATGTGTGTACAAACAAACATAATTTCATATTTCATATAGCGAATGAAGTATCTCAGTTTAAAAAAAAAAGCAAGCATGCGAGTTCTAAGAATGAAATGCACATTTTTCCTCCTAAGTAATGAATGTTAGGGTGACGTATCAAATGGCTGTAGCAAGATTAATCCTGCGTCCGTAGAATTCTGGGAAATTTGTTACTCTGTCCGTTTGTTTGTACTGAACATCAGTCGTGTACAAGATACAAGCTTCGTAGTGATCCCCCAAAGTTCCTTCGAAGCCTTACCTTTTGATAAATGAGACTCATCAATATATCTGTTCCGTGTACACCGAGATACTACGCTACAAGGATATATTTGGCGCGTGAGTTCTGAATATTTAATAACATTTCTCAATAAACACAGGTATATATTTTTTCTTTTTCACATGTGTGATAAGTGCTTTGTTTACAATTTTATTTAGATACAGATAATTACCAATTACAATACTAGGACGGCCTTTTTTTGGATGCAAACTTTCTAGTCACGCGCCAGGAGATCTTTGTGGTTTTTCTTCACGTGCACCTTGCAATATCCTTGCTATTCCTCAAGGATGAGCTAGTCTTAGTGATCCATCAAATGATCTATGTAGGTATATTGTAAGGTATTCAGGACGTAGATTAGGAGGGGAAGTAAGTTTGTGCTTTGGAATGTCAGTTGGTTAACGTGTAACCCGCCTGCCAAGAATGGCGATTATTTGATTCCCCTCATTGAATTGTTCATGGAAAACACTGGGGCAGGCCCTCGTCCAGCAGTGGACGCTATGGATAATAACAACTTTATGATTTTGATTATGTACTTATTACACACTTCATTCGAAAATTCCGGGTCACACATAATTTTCGTTTCGAATGCTAGTGGAGTAAAATAATATGCTTTTTAAAGACAATAAATAATAATACTGTAAAAAGACTTTTCGCCAAAGAAATTTCGCCACAGTAAAATTTGTTTACATTGCCGAGCCCAACAACGTTTCTAAGACACTGCTCGGGATCCTTTTACATTCTGTAAAGCGAAAAAGAAGGTCATAAAGTATATTTTTTAATTAAACGCGCACGGACATTATTACTCAATATTGTTCGCCGGATCTTTGATTATATTCCCGCTGATATACCCTGTTCACCGGGTATTGAGTCATAAAGTATTGAATGTTTACTACTTTGGGAAATATACATATAATTTATTGAAGTTTTCTATATGACCCGGAAATTTTGCTGACGAGTGTAGTTTAAATGCAGAACAGGCAATATACATAAAGTACTATAGAACAAATAAACTAGACAGCACTTGAGTCGCGAGTACATCTAAACACATTTTCCCAGACTCCATCCATCAAAGTCGGCGGAGAGCTAGGAGATATTGTAATATGCCACGATTTAATGTAAATGTTTTGGAAATGTTACTGCGATATATATCCAAAATGGTTTTATTGTTAAATAAAATAAGTATCAAGGATAACTGGCATGTGCATTATATAGGTACATACACACATATAATCATCATACCTATTATTCGTTCATATTTTTGTACCAACTCTCCATTTTTGAGTGCTTTTACTGGGGGCTAGTAAAGGGCAAGTAGCGTTGTATCGATGTGCATTGCTAATTTCGTTATTTTCATTTCACTGTCGTCCTTAGTAAAACAGCGATGCACATTGCTTTCCGCTACGTTGCCAGAGCGATGCAACTACAAGAGTGCAGCAGACTTGGCCCGCTGGTCAAACGCTAATTTAATGCAAAAACGCGATATCTCAAAATGTGACACGGTTGAAACAACAATCTTTTTTTTTTCAATCTTTATTTACTTAGGGACTTTTGTCACACATGGCGACGTTGACAGATCGAGACAGACCCATTAGACTAAACTACACACAAAGTGTCTAGGGATCAAGAATAGTTTTAGCTCTAAAAAGAAATCTAATTTATTTAAATGAAATCTAACCCTCTGGATTGGTCTCCTACCTAATTCCCCATGCCTGTATCAATGACTTATCACCACTATTTAGATAAATAATAAATAATAATATAAATATTTTATTTTTACAACAACACACACACATTGCCTTCATCCCATGTTAAGTAGCTAAAGCTTGTGTTATGGAAATCAGACAACGAGATATTTTTTTTTTCATTTAAATATATACTTATATAAATAAAACACCCAGACACATCCAACAAGTGCTTAAAAGCTCATCACTTAAGCACCTGTCAGCGGTGGGAATCGAACCCACGACCCTACGGAGCAGAGGGAGACATGTTGACCACTACACCAACGGGCCTGAATTAATTCAGTTTTTGTAAAATATATTCTTGATTGCAATCTTCTAAAATGTACTTGATCTTATACTAGACTTTTGATATGTGTATATTAACTGTCACCAACTGACTAGTCTTTCAACTTAATATTCTAGCTTCTTTTCACAATAACAAAATATTGTGAAATTTCCCGTTGTTGCATTAAATGCGCGAAATGTTTTGGTTAAGTATTCTGACAGAATTTCAGAAATTACTAAGTAGGAATTTGGTATCAGCTAGTGCCCTCAAATTTTGGAAAAGGTAACTCGTCCATATACTATCCAATCTAAAACGTGTGCCCTACATAATTGCTTGGGTGGAAGTCCCTTGCTGGTCTTGGAAATAATCATCCAGCTATATCAATATTTCTGGTTAAAGCTGATTTTAAGATGCTAACTTATCTTACTTACCGATTGTTTTCACATCTTCAGAGCGCTTGGTGCATTATGAACAACATTTCCTCTAGAGTGGATGAAGATTTAATCAAAATCCATTATTAATTATTATAACTATTCCTATAAAATAAATTTTCCTCACAGTGGAAAGCCAGTGAAGTTAGGTCCTTGAAATTTGTAGTATATTTTCTTCTCACGTCAAATAGCCGTAATGATTATCCACTTCAGAAGTTTCCCCACGATTCGGATTATAATATTTTTATGAAGTTTTCGTCTTTATGGTAATGGCCAATCGTAAAATCTTAAAGACTGAGATTTAATGGTATATTTCACTTCTTTTACTACCTCTCACAGTGAATGCTGCTGCATAGTGCTTACGCAGAGGTGATACCGCAGACGTGATCAGAAAGCAATAAGTAATTAATAGCCATTTCCATGAAATAGCAGCTACAAGAGGATTTTTTTTGTCAATGTATTTTTAGTAAAACCTATCAAAGTTTCGCCGAAATTTAGAACTTTTCTCGATTCTCTTCTATCTTTATTTTACGTGACGTACATATCAATATTGCTGGATAGACTGACATGTCCATCAACGAAAATGTCAATCCAACAAACAATTTGTTTACCAGCGCATTTTTTTTGTACCGAAACCATGTCGTTGTGTATTGAAAAATCACTCGCGCCGGACCTCCACTGTAAGCAATGCAAGATATTTCGGCGCACGTTCATTCTCTTCGGGGCTTCGGCCATCGCTCCGGTGATTATGTTCATGGCTTTACTCTTGCTCATGAGTTTCGGGAAGCTGTTGGAAGAGGCTCAGGTCATCACGACGGTGCTCGTTGAGGTCGTCTTCGCTTTGCTCTACGTGCAACTTTTTGCTGCCACAGCGGTTATCTGCGTCAGTTATGTGAAGAGGATTTACTCTATCACGGAGTATCACAGGTGGTACATGCTCTTCCACTTTGCTGTGATGACAATGTACTTCATGTCTTGCTTCGCAATAACAATGCTGAACGAAGCCTGGATACTCAATGTCTATGTTTGCATTATGTGGATGTCGCATATTGCCGTCATGTATTGGATGACCCTGAAGAAGACTTGGAATCTTTCCTGAGATTCGGTACTTGAAAATGTATTTTTATCTACATGGCGTTATTTATTAAATTTCTATTCACTTTGTGTGTCTTTCTGATTGATTTGAATTTGATTAGGAATTTACTAAGCAAACGATAATCCTACTTGACGGGCCCGTTGGTGTAGTGGTCAGCATGTCTGTCCTTATATCGTGGGTTCGATTCCCACCGCTGACAGGTGCTTAGGTGATGAACTTTTGAGCACTTGTTGGATGTGTCTGGGTGTTTTATTTATATAAGTATATATTTAAATGAAAAAAAATGTATATAAGTAAATATATCTCGTTGTCTGATTTCCATAACACAAGTGCTTTAGCTACTTAACATGGAATGAAGGCAATATGTGTGTTGTTGTAAAATATTTATATTTATATATTTAAAATATGTATTTAGTATATTTCGTTGTCTGAATACCAACACATTAGCTTTAGCTACTTAATGTAAAATGAAGGCAATTTTTGTGTGTTGTAAAATATTTATTTATTTACTTACGTTATGAAGTCGAAGGTATCGATTCTGTTGTACGGTTAACAAGATTTAAAGGTATGTAAGACTTCTCCGATCGACCAAGAAAGTTCAATCAGTTTTCATGACACTTCCTGTGATACTAAAACATCAATAAGGTAAAATTGTTATACTGTGATCATTAAAAAATGAACCTTAATGTCTAATCACATTCATATGAGTTACAACGTTAGGTTGGTAGACTAAACTTTTCTTGGCAGTTGGCCACAAATTTCATTCTCTGGACCTGCGTATGGACGTTATAGCATAGACTGTGTGTATTATGAGATACAGTATTATGAGTCCTTCATGCCAGTGGCGTGCACTGGTTTTTACGACAAGGTAGGCAGGAATCTTCAAAGATTGACACCTATGTATAGGTAACTTGTCTTTACGAAATATAGGTAGGTATGTACCTATAGTCACCCACAAAACACAGGACTTTGTTAGCCCATGTCGTGAATACAATAAAAAAAGATCTAGCAATAACTCTATTATTAGGTCAGGTAGCTAAAATACTAAGGTAGGTAGTGTCTTTTTGCCTATATGGTGTGCACGCCACTGCTCCATGCAATACCTCCAGGGCCTTGTAACACAAAACTTAGAACAGAGGAGGTATAAATATAATTTAAATACTTGATATTTTTCTTGAATTTTATTTAACATATTGAATCGCACCATCCTGGAGAAGAAAAATTAAACAAAACTGCGCAAATCCCTTATTAAACTGTTATCAAAAACGATTTGATTTTTCAAAATCGCATATATCCAATCACAATTTGAAGAAATGTTCCAGGACTCACAACCTTTTTAATAATTTTTAACAAATTGTAAAAAGTGGATAAGTTGTGGTTTTGATATTCACCTCCTCAATTGTAAAATAAACTTTTCAACTCAACATACATTACGTCTTTTAAAAGAAGACTCTACAAACATGTACGTCTAATCCGCGCATTGTACATTGAATCGTCAATTGTTTCGTGTCATAAGTCTTGAGATACGGGGGCCAGGATGTCTAGTTTTCCCGTCGAGCATTGTCATGTTTTTCCAGTTTCATAAACCATCTATACGCGTGTATATGTATGCGCGTACTAACAAACTGCCCCGTGTATGTAGCCCCCATATATCACTGCTGGAGCGCTCTACCTTCTGACAAGTCCCTGCCACTGAATAATCGGTTGTCGTACATCAGTTCTTTGGGTTCAACGGTCTTGAAGACCGTACCACTATTAGTGAATCGTGGTCCCTGTTTTGCATGTAAGGTGTACTATAGGACAGCTCATGTTTTAGTAGTTTTGAGTAATTTCGTTCAGAATAATGAGCCTACACAATATTTACTAAGTGTTTTGTGCGAAGGTCCCGAAGCTTTCTGTTTGGAACAGGAAATAGTTGTCGTAAGGTTTTTTTTTTAATGAATGTGTTTTCTCCGTGTCTTTTTCTCGTCACTTGGTTTAGTGAATAGTATTATTTTTTTTCAAGTATATTCTTTTTTTGCACCAATTTTAGTGCTACGTAGCTTCTGTAACGTTCTTGCCCTGAAAATAACAAAGCACATTAATTAAAATATGTTGACATTTGGAGGTTGTATGAGTATGCATACCTAAATTATTAATTATATTTATTAAACGAGAAAGCAAGTCACCCTTGTAAACGTTGCAAACTAAATACTTAGTTAAGTAACTTTTATTGTTTTTCACAAAAGCTCCTGAATGAAAAGGTCATCATATTTTGTATAGAGGTCGACAATCAGCGACATCGAATATTCATGCAATAAAAGCCAATGGCGACTGGCTGGAAATAACAATGTTACGGACGTGCTGCGAACCCCGGCGCCATCACCGTAGAGCTGGACTCTCCATGGCCACGCGATAAAGGGCTTCCGACAATCATGCCATCTCACTTACCCGCGAACTGATCAAACGCCCGCGAGAGAGAAGCACAGAGAACAATCGACGTCGCAAAACACATCCAAAAGTAGTCACCCAATAGGTTCAGGTTACCCCAGTCGGGCTAACCGATTTCCCGTTTGCGATTCGACAGAAAATTCAGCATCGATTCGAAAATGAAATGTAATCGAGTGCGTGATCGATTGCACTTGGCGCCGGTCGAGGGCGAGCGAGGGTCTAAACTGATCAGCTTTGATTTGAAAATTGGAACTGCTGGTTGCACTAGCATACAAGAACTTGAGTTTTGTGTATACGTATAGATACATCCTACGAGAGTTGAGTGACGGGAACTCTTACAGACAATTTAAATAGCATAAAACTCAAATAGTATAAAGCAAAGTCGCCTCCCGTAGTCTGTCCCTGTGTGATCTTTAAAACTATACATCCGATTTCTATGCGGTTTTCTTAAAGCAGGCCGTAATTCTGTTTTTTTTTTAATCTCTGTAAACAAGCGTTTGATCACCATCCTGCCTGATGTTAAGCAGCGACGTGGTCTACGATGCAGCACACTTGTTCAGGAGGTACCTATTCACCCGCGACTTGAAGATCTTCAAACTGTACTGCGCAGGAAACACAGACTCCGGCAAGTCGTTCCACATCCTGGCGGTTCGCACTCTGTAAATGTTATATTTACAGAATTCACAAAACAAAGCTTCCAACTGACATGGAAAGTGCGTTACCCTATGAGTAAAATTACATTAAAAACTGTATAAAAAATATGTAGAAAATTAATATCTTGAATTAATATATTTTAATCTGTTAGTAATATTAGTAAGATACAGAACGTACCTACTATTAAAAATTAATGAATACTCCATTTATGTGATTCTAAGATACGTTAATAATTCGTATCGTTTTTATGTGTAATTTTGTTTTTCATTATTATGTGATTAATTATTGAAAGTCGTCACTATCTTGCAGCAATCATTGTTTTTCAACATTTACATTCGACCTGTTAACATTTTAATTAGACACGCGTCGAATACGTTTTTCAACAGAATGATAAGACCAAAAATAATAATAGCTACTTTAAACGCTTTGGTTCAATACACGACATAGGGCTCGCGGGTATCAAAATAAATTGGTCATGATATTTTGTAGCTTCGGTTATTTGTTTCGATACAATGCATCGCGTTTTGAGCTGATTGTTCGTACATTTACGGTAGTTTGGCAGCCCAGGGTTGTATTTTGAATGAAGTTGTAAGCTCGTTTGTTTCAACTACCCGATAATACTGAAAGTTAATGATCAGAAATTTCAATGGGGTTTTAATGAAGCGCAGTATTAAGCGCGCAGTTCGCCCTCCACTTACTTGCGTACCTACATTTGGTTATTGGGTTGCTTTTCATTGTTCGAGTAATTAGTCGCAATATGAACATTAACCCTTGCTAATAACCCGAAATTTATACCTACAATGTACGACTTAGAGAAATGTTTTGTCTCTTGCACACGTCAACGGACATGTCAAATGATAGAAAAGGATAGAACACTAAGTAGATTATACAACTTATAATGGTACCGTGTACTTTTGTGGACTTCATTGATCTAAGCAAATTTTCTCCCCGGAAAAAATGTATAGTGAGGGCAAGTATACACCCCGAGCAATGGTCTTAGAAACGTTGCTGGGCTCGTCAATATGAACAACTTTTACTATGGAGACAATGCGGAAAATTACAAAAAAAACGGGTACATCTCCATACAAAATAGTTTTTTTTTGCTTCGGGAGCACAACAACGTTTCTAAGAGTATTGCTCGGGGTCCATTTACACGCACTATATTTTTTTTAATACGTGAACTAACTTATTGAGTAGAGTTTATAGTTTAGTGGACTTGCAAATGGGAGGTTGTGAGTTGGAGACAGCGCTGTACTAGTCGTAAATTGAATTAATTTTTCAGAGTCTAGGTATAAAAGCTAAGCAAATTTATTTCAACGTTGAATGAAAATATCGAGACGAAAGCCGCATATCATAGTGCATTTTTAAGAGACATCAAAAAAGTAGTCCTCAATTTTAGATCGTATATTTGCTTTTTTATGTTTGTTCGCGGATAACTCCGTCGTTTTTGAACAATATTTTTTAAATAGAATATATTTTATTTTTTTATTTATTCTGAGCCACTATTT
>SJJU01009605.1:0-18314 GCA_012932125.1 Conopomorpha cramerella | reverse complement strand
TTAGTAATAGTATTTACATCTAAAAACAAAAAATTTTTCTTTCTAAGTAGGCTATCTTAATGATGGTAGTTTGTAAGCCGTCATCTTTTACCCATTTTTGCGGCACCGTGATGTTTCTTGTTTTTTAACAATGTTGGAGCTATTTGAAATGATTGTAGGCATAAATTATGTTAGTATAAAAAGCATAAAAAATATTCTTTAAAAACGAGTTTACCCTATGTAACCCGCTAGTCGATAAGCACGCAACGATGGTTTCGATAGATAGTTTTCAAAATGCATTCTCAATAAGTCAATTAAACATATCGTTCGGAGGGCCGGAGGTGGGCTCGCCGCCACCGACTACGTATCATCAAATAAAATTTACTGCGCTTTGTTATTGTATTAGGGCCCTGAGGAAATATCGCTTGCCTTTAAAATTGGCTAAAATAGTAAATATAGCTTTACTAAAGTTTTTACCTACGCGTAGTAATATCAAAGTAGATGCTTAGTCTACAATTTGTACCTAAATGTCATAGTTTCGTTGTAGAAGGCTAAGGACATCCTGACTAGGACATATACTATTGAGTAGTTTATAATGGGAAATATTCGTATGCAAAAAGACTTAAAAGTGAGGTGTAAATTTTTTGGCATATAAAGAACACCGACATTTTATGATTTTACGCTACGCTTACGATAACGTGGATAACAAAAGTACATGTCAAAAGGGAATAACAAAACTAAACAGTTATAAAGTGCCAAAATATTTTTTATAAACTTGCCTTTATCAATTTTGACGGGACAAATATATAGTGACCACGCAAATTATTGTTAATGCTTTCATACATTTAAATTAGTGTAGATAGGTAAATTTATAAGCGTTTTTGTGTTTATTTATTATAATATAAAAGTTATGTCTTAAAAAGAAATGACGATTTTATTTAGAGAGCTACTTAAAATTAGGAGTATTTACTTTATAAACGAGGTAAACGAAATGACTTTGGGTTGAGGTTGGCAACATTAGCCTGTGTTCCTGAAATGTTAACGTGTATACATTCTTGTACAATTACTATATTGTATTGTACGGAAACGACACTATATGTACGGGTATAAGTTATTCAGGTGAGCTAGCTGGTGCTGTATTTTGTATGTTTATTTTGAAATTACATAGTTTAAAGCAAAGTTACTTACCGCTGTCTGTCCCTATGTACACGTGTACTTAGATCTTCAAAACTACGCAACGGATTTTAATGCGGTTTTTTTTCAGAGGAGGGTTTATACATGCATAATATAGCAGAGAAACATTTAGTATCATTTATAGACTCGTGCGAAGCCGTGGCTGGCCGCTAGTAAAATTATAAAATGACCTGTGACTTTTATTAGTAAAGATATTTAATTTATTAGATTTTATTGAACTCTAGCGCTAGTTTAAATGTACTACACTGTCAAGTATTGGTCTTATACATTGTACATCAAAATCAAATTCAAAAATGTTTATTTCCTTCATCGTAAAGTATTGTGTTCAAAAGTTTATGTGCTCAACGTGAAACTGTAGGGCTTTTTTAGTAAAGTGACTGGATGTTTGTGTGGTCTTTATGTGTGAAAGACGGGTGATGGAATTCCAGAAATAATATTTTGCATATTATAAATCATCTGTTGAGCAAACAAGTGGAAGTACGAGTGAGATTTAGCGAAACAAAATCTATAGGCAGTTCTTCTCTGAACAGGACAATGGCAATCAAGTCACATCTGGCGAAACAATATCTGCATGGATAAAACTTGGACATCGCCGATCCAAAGGTTCTGCTGCGCACATGTTTCGGATTGCCACGGCCATAATAATTAGGTTTTTTCTTTTGGCATTGTGATTGTTTGGAGTGCTATAAGCTCTGTCCGGGGCTTTTGTCTCGAGTGGCCATTGTTTCGGTAATCTCTGGTTGCACACCTGCAAGTCGTAAAATAAACACGGATTTGCCTCATTGTTTTAACGGGAACGGTCTCAAGCGGCAATAGTTAGGTATTTGGGTGCCTTTAGGTTTATTATGATACAATTTGCATGTGGGTATTGAGAATTCATTTAGTGTTTTGGCGAATATGTTACAAGAGATGTACCTACTTGTGATCAGTATTCGCTCTGCACGTGGAGAATTTACTATATTTTACTAAGACAAACTGGTGCATTTATGTCGTGTCTGCTTACGCCTCACTTAGTTGAAATATTGTGTTTCAGCTACCTATTTAGAATTGCATTTCTTATTCTCTGCAGCCGTCGCCCGCCGTGCGATCTGCCTATTTCCAATTTCCTTGAATTGTGGTTGTAACGGGAGGAATAGAGAATGGCATAGTGCCCTAAAATAGGTATGTGAATCATGAATACTTTACCTACTGTTTCAGATATTGTTTAATGATTTTAAAACAATGTTTATGAAAGGCAGGTTCAAACACGAGTCGATTGAATTCATGGAATGGACAAAATTGTGCACAATACGCTTTATGCTTGCGTAACCCAAACATGACTCAACTAGCTACGTTTGCTGTTACGTACATGATGGTTACTTATATTTACATTGAACTCTTGTTTTTTTAATTTATATGGGTATAAAAAAAGTTGAAAATGTTCCTGATATTAAATTTTGATAGTAATTATACTAGAAACCAGAATGAATGAATTTTTTATTAGTTGTTATTTTCTGGTCCTAGGAAGCTTAATGATTTATTTTTATATTATTTTTTAAGCAAAGCTACATAATTAGGGAACACAATACTGCGGAATGGGCGCACGGCCCAAAGTATCACCCGGACCGCTGTATTACTATGAAGCTATTCTACGGTAGTCAGAGCCACGGTCATCACTGCATCAAGTTTCACTGTAGCCCTATAATTTAATTGGTTTTAAAGTTTGTCGCTTGGCATATGTAACGGTGTTATTAATTCTGTACAGCGCAGCGTATTAAAAAATGTTGCTCAAGTGTAAGAATTGCCTACTACTTGATCAAGCTAGTTGCTTAGCGTACCTAGATGTTTCCAACCATGTGTTACTAAATATCTTTTCTTTTTAATTAAATAGCCTATCAAGACAATTGATGACGCGAAAACGACAGACTGCAAATACTGCAAAAAGATGATACTCAACATTTTAAAAACAGCTCAAGTTGCACTATTTCTTAATGCGTCACTTAAATAAGTTTCATGACAATAATGTTACATATAAAGATCGCGAAATAATGAATAGATAGGCATACCCAGTGTTGTGATGTTCATGAATCTAAAAACGTTATAATTCGCATCAAACTACGCTCCCAAAATAACAATGTTATAAAACTCGGACAAAAAACTGCCCTTTCAGTTATTCCCCAAAACATGAGCTTACACGGGCTTAATAAAAACACTCTAAGTGAAAATCGTTACTTGGCATTTAAAGCGGCGTCCATAACGAACCCGGCCTCAACAATGGGCTTAACGCGCGCACTCATTACAAAAGCAACGTAACATAACGTGGCGCGTCGAAAGCTCTTCTATTCAGCAAGAATACTCAGGTTATTTTTTGTTGGGAAGGCTTTAGAGGTCGGTTTGGGATTGGCGAGGTGGAGCCCCGCCCAACGGCGCGCGGGCTGTGATTGGCGCGTCACTGGAGCACCCTCGAGCCTGAGAGCGCTCGAATACGAGGGCGGCGCGGGGTGCTGTTCACCCCGAGGACCACTCGAGGGTTGTTCAGTGCGGGTGCGTCGTCGCTAGGCGAAGCACGTGTCGTCGCGAGTGTGTTCCCAGCCGTCACCATTATTCCCCAGTCGAGTTCCCCCGCGCGGGAGATGAAGCGCGAGGAGTGTGAGGCACCGCGGTCTCCGCCGCCGCTGCTGCCCCCGTCGCTGCTGGCGTGGAGCCCCATCCTGCTGCCGCCGTGGGGCCCGGCCTTCCTGCCGGCGCTCTACCCGGCTGCCTTCCGTTCCGCTTTCCCTGGGTGAGACCCCGCTTCCACTCTAGGTATTCCAAGTGTCCGATATTATCTACGCAAGTGCGAATGTCATTCTGCGTTGGCGAGTTCAGTTTTGTTTGTACAATGTTATGTAGACTAGGTAGGTACCTACCTACTTATCCATGTCGGTAGCTATTTTTTATATTACTTGCATTGTGGTCATTTCGTCATATTATCGTGGTAACTTAATATGAGTGAAAAACATACCAGTGTTGTTGTGTTCAATTGTGGCAAGTTAGGTATTGTTCATAAGATTTTGTCCAGGAAGCAAGATTCTCTGTTTGTTTGATATAATAAGTAGGTAAGTGCAAAAGTGATAGGTCCTTAATCATATAGTATTTTTTATCACATTCCTATGTTATTCGCTGCTTTGGAAACAATCTAGGAAAGGATGCTTATATTGATATCAAAAAAATTATTTAGTTTTTAATGGTACCTTATTATTGGTTCTAAAATTTATTTAACTTTTAACATTTTGTGGTCTTCTCGAGAGTTTATTATTATGCCTATCAGACAACCTTTTTATCTCTTAATCACAGCGCCTCTGATTAAGGACTGATCAATTATTTCCTATAGTAATTTAGTGAAATTATTGGTGAATAGGATTTGCACTTCTCTCGGCTTGTTAAAAAGGAGGGTTTACAACATGTGATCGTCTTGATGTCACCGCCTTTTCTCCTCGTCACGTACGGCATTGTCCCGGTCTTGTGTAAACAGCTTTACACCTCGCCGAACTCCTCAAGGGTTTAATAGCCACTTTACGTGTGTCCATGTGATCCCACGCTGCCTTTGCCAGGTCACGTATTGTAGAGAGCTCTCGTGTCACAATAGAGGGTGTGAATGGAGACCCTAAGGAATGTTTGCCTTCTATTGTAAATCTCTTGAGATTTGTTGTTTCCGTCGCGACGTTGACTTCGCTGTCGGTTGCCAATCCACTTACATTGGTTCACCTATCCCATGTACATGAATGTACTCCTTTTCTTTTTGAGTGTTGTTTGTTGCGCGTTTGTTATTGTAGATGGAGTGGTTTTCTGTTCCTAAATATTTATTTCAGATGTTGTAGCGGAATATTGCACCGCGTATTATTGTACTTAAACATCTCCGCTGTGCGCCTTTTAATAGTATTTATAAGTTTACTGTATTGTTGCAGTCTGCTGGACGGCATGAAAATGCCAGGTCAACGGCCAGGCTTCCAGATCTCGGATATCTTGGGGCTGAACGATGGAAAGTCTGCAGGCGGTTGCGGCCCGGGTGAGCCCACGGGGCCTGTCCCCGAGTTGACGGGTTACCCGCCGCCGCCTCATGCCTACCCCCACGACATTCTGCGCCACCACCATCAGCCCTGGATCTCACTCGACCACCCTGAAACTACAGGTTTGTGTAACAAAATATATATATATATATAAAACAAAGACGGGTTTGTTACAACACTTATAACTCAAGAACGATTCAACCGATTGGGCAGAAAATTGGTGGGGACGTAGCTTAGAACCAGCAGAACAACATAGGATCCTTTTTATCCCGTTCCTGTGGGACTTAGTGCAGTATAGAGGGTGCTATAGATTGTATGACATACTGAAACTACGCGAATGAAATCGCGAGGTGTCCACTAGTTATCTATAAAATAGGCGTAAACTTTTCTATAACATTTTCAATAGTTGGCTTAATTGTGTACCAATAGAGCGATAATATTTCGTATCGCTATCAACGCAGCCATGGAATGTCCACTGTTGAACGTAGTCCTCTTCGATATGAGATTATAATATTCTAAACGGAAACAATTGGGAAACTGCGTGTAAATGGTGGATTTGCGATGTAATTCTGTGTAAGTTGGTTATGAATTACATTACTTCTATATATGGTATTCGGTAACTTATTAATTTATATTATTCAGATTGCTATTTAACATACATGTAGCTGACAACCCTAGTTTTTAAGTACATACCTGTTTATTTGTAACTGGATCGGTAGTATAGCAGTAGTGTCATGTTAATCGTAAGTGTTCTTAGAAATCATTCATGACTGCCACCGCCGCCGCCGCCTCTCGCCGTAACATTTCTGACTTGTACCTACGTGTAGCCTTGGCGTTGTCTGGAACCAGTGAAAAACAACCTTAACTCATTGTGCTAGTGTTGGTAATATAAACAACTTGATACAATTGGGGCGTACTTGTGGCGCCTTCGCAGGAAAGCGCCGTAGAAATAGATTGAGTCATTGTCGGGCATATACATGCTGTTTTTACCGAAATCCGTCGTCGATGGGCATTCTACTTTGCAAACAGAGTGCCTGTCGTCAGTAGTTTACTGTAAATTAAATCGGCAACGAAAAAATACGATTATACGAAATTAACAATACTTTTTAAAATTATTTTATGCAACATTAAATTAACTACAATTTAATAACATTTTATGACATGAATATAGCTAAGTACAAAACTTTGGAATTAATTTTATTTGTCATCAAATCTAATAATTTATTAAGACATTTATAAACTGACAAGTATATTTTATAGGTTAATAAAATAATAGGTAAGAAAATAAATGTTGTCTTTTTATTAAAATAATTATATTATTAAAGATACAGTCTACTGTTTTACTGCAGTTCAGAATATTTTAATAGTCTGTAATTTTTCTGCAGCCTTTATTTCTCGAATATCACGTATCTAAGTCATTTTATGCATAAAATAATTTAAAATTATTTTAGCAATAAATACACAATTAAATAGCATAAAACAAAGTCGCCTCCGTTCGCTGTTTGTCTATAATTATGTATTCTTAGATCTATCAAACTACGCAACGGATTTTGATGCGGTTTTCTTTAGTAAATAGAGTGATTCTCTTGGATAAACACTGTTTATTGTATATTGGCGTTTGCCGGGTCAGCTAGTTATAAAATAACACAATAAGTATTAGTGAACCGAGGGAGCTCTGCAGAGGACGGGCAGTACCGCTCTCTGAGTTAGACCTCAACTCCACTGCGATCGCCAACCCGCCTGCCAGGCGTGGCAATTATTCCGCGTCCAGTAGTGTACGTTATGTATCTGAGGATGATGATGAAGTATCCGTGTACGAACTAAATAACCGCACAGACACGGATCAAATTGTAACGTAATGTGTGTCTATAGGATATCTACATTAACGCTATCAATGCGCAATTCTTGTCACTCATAAGCTGGTTTGTTTGTTTGACGTCTATTTTACTGAAAGCGGCCGGTGTAAGTTGAACCAAAATCATATACCTACTGTGTTCCTCTTTGAAGCTACATTGGTCTTGGAGGTCACTTCAAAATGGTCTCCATCGGCTCACACAGTTAGTTAGATACGGCCCTATAATATTTTCTCTCAGAAATGACACACTTGTCCGATGATAACTGATAAAGTTTTATCATAAAATCGAACTAGACATCTGTGTGTGTTGTAAGTAGATATTGTATGTACTACGTGAGATATTGTACGTTTCATCGATTTCAGTTAACCAGTTAGTTGTTGTTGTTAATTATAGTTACCTGTATTTGAAATAATTTGGAAGAAAACTAATTGCGAGTATTAAGTTTAATCCAAAACAAAGAAATTGCAAGAAATAGCCCAAAATAAAGTCAAAGAAACCTTAGACCGGCCGCACATTTTACAAAGCTGTTTAGATACTAAAAGTTTTTGTATGTGAATTAGTATCTACTACGTTACTATTTTTTTTACCTTTACCATTGTTTGGTGTCTTTATAGAATCAATCACATTTCTTACGACGACGTTTCTGTAATTTTTTGCTCAAGCAATGCAATTTGCGTATACAAAAAGGCATTACTTCGCTATTGTAATGAAATAACTAAGGCTTTGTTCAGTACAGGTAGGCAATGCGGGTTATCGAATTACACGTATAAGTAGTTTGAGGCAAAAACAATTGTTGTACTGTATGAAATAAAAATGTCGCCAATCGACGTAGGCATAAGTAGGTAGGTGCGAGTCGCGTGCGGCTATACTTCGGCGTGTCGCGATAACATCGCTCCATGTACCTTGTCACATTATATTTACATACACTCAGCGATCAAGCACTTGTCGCTGAGAGTCCCAATTTTATCATTGGCACCGCCAAACATTGCCCACTCCACAGACTATTTGGTAGTCGACTTCGAGAGCTAGAGATTAAGCTTTGAAATGCTCCTCAACTGGAGTACTTCGCCTAATCTACGGTCATTAATAATTATTTTTATCATTTTATCAAACACTTTTGGCAAAATATTGTGTTTAGTAGCCCGTGTATTAGGCACTTGGCATGTAATTGATCGGATCGGTTTGTAATCGATAAAAGTCGATTGGTAATCTTTACGTTTTTTACGTAGGTCTATGTGAAATTCTATGTGGCTCATTAGTTAAGCTTTTTTTTTAATGTTCCATAAGTTATTTATTTAAGTTGAAGAGCGACGGTTGAGCATCGACTCTCACAGAGCGTGAGAGTGGGGCCATCCATAACAAGCTAATAGGAATTAAGTTGCTATTAAAGCGTGAGTAAATGGATATGTTCACGCCTTCGGCTCAATTTGGGGTCGGACTCCGAGACAGAACCGCAAGGGGCGCGGGGATTGTCGCCGTCAACCATGTCACTTACATCTGCCTTTACATACCCCATGTCATTAAAAAGCAACCATAAGCATTCAGTTTTAGTACTTAGTTCAAATTCTATTTAGTAAATTAGTGTAAAAAAATAGTTTAGTTGTCTTTCTCTTATTCTTCAATCTTCTTTCTCAAATTAGATCATTGAACCTTAAACCTCTTTGTAAACATTATTTATTTTTACTTCACGATGTTCGTCCTATTGATAAGCGATAGAGAAAATAACAGACATTCATAGGTTACAACTTGGGGGGGCGCGTGGTGCGGCAATGTATGATCAGCTATATGACGACGTAAGGGGTATAAAAAGACGACGTGATGCTATACTTTTATTAAATTTTCTGGATGCGTTTATTGAGGTGAGCGGAACGAGCGGGGAACAATAGAGCAGCTGTGTGACCGAGGGTGGGAGTGTCCCCGCGACCCGGCCGCGCCACGCCCTCGCCCTCACCCCCTCCACCGCCTCACAGCCTGCCCCCTCGTCAATATGCGAGGGGTGAATCATCTATGCTATAATGTTTACCGCGATTTTTCTCTTCCCAATTTGTTTGACTGCGTGTGGGGCTTAATACGACATTAAATAGATCGCACCCGTTCCCTGACAAACATTTAGTTAGGGTTCCATTGTTAGCCTTCGGGAATATCGGAGAGTACAAGAATAATAAATATCATTTGATTGTGTGGAAATGTAGTAGGTATTAATAGTTGTTTTCTCTTTGTTGTGATAGGTTTGGTGGGCGAGCAGGCGAGTCCGGACAGTACGTCTCGCGCGAGCGAGGTGTCGTTCGCGGGCGCGGCCAGCGCGTCGCCGGCCGAGCCGCGGCCCGACGACTACGACGACCTCGAGCCAGACCAGGACGACGACGGCAAGGACCAGGGTGCCGGCTCCAACGGCGACAATATAGTCCACAAGAAGCGCAAGCGACGAGTGCTCTTTTCCAAAGCGCAGACGTACGAGCTAGAGCGGCGGTTCCGGCAGCAGCGGTATCTGTCGGCGCCCGAGCGCGAGCACCTGGCCAGTCTCATCCGACTGACGCCGACGCAGGTGAAGATATGGTTCCAAAACCACCGATACAAGACAAAGCGCGCCGTGCAGGAGAAGGGCGCGCACGAGCTGGGCGTGGGCGGGCTGTCGTCGCCGCGGCGCGTGGCCGTGCCCGTGCTGGTGAAGGACGGGCGGCCGTGCGTGGGCAAGGAGCCGCTGCCGCCGCTGGCGCTGGGGTACGCGGGCGCGCTGCATGCGCCGCCGCACGCGCCGCAGCCGGCCTGCTGGTGGTAGTGCCGCCGCGCTCCACCCGCGGCTCCACGCTAGTCTAACAACACATTCTAGTTATTAATTAGTTGATTATTTTGAGTTTAATGACTGTTACTGAAGTTTACCAATCAAATTAACTCGAATAATATGGGTGTCTACCTGTTGGTAGATAACTTTGTAAATTAGGTAGAGAGTGGGCCGACGGCCCGGAGTTCCTATTTGTACTTAAATTTATTTCTATTTATTATCTCACATGTAATGGTCGCGTCGTGAAATACAACGTTAGGTACATGTGGAGTAGCTGCGCCACACAGTACCGGACGGACCTTCGGACTACCAAAAAGAAGCTCAACAATTAGGGACGTTATTTCACATTCCATGATATATGTATTGTAAATTGTGTATAAAGTGTTCAAGGCGTAGAGTAGACGTACCGTAGTCGTACTAATGTAAAATACGAAATTGACCAGATTTGATCAAATGCAATATTTAGCTATAAGTGTCAGTATTATCATAGTCGAATAATAGCGTTTAATTACTTACTATTCTATTTATTGTATACCTTGTACAATATAGGTAGATTTACCGCGCTCTTTGGTAAATATTTACTAAGGTACCTATTGATTTTCTTATTCCTTCCTTTATGGTATGAGATTTGTGTGATTTATACCAATTTATAGTCTTCACTTGAAGGCTAATGTTTGTAGTAATAACTATGTGATAATTTCAAAACATTCCTAAACCAATCCGGGATTCTTATATGTACCTACTTATAAATCTATTTGCAGCATATAAGTCGTACCTACCTAATATTACTTACATAACTACTTATGTAGATTCGTAAGTTAAAATATCTAATCATATTGTATAAATGTGTTATATATAAATTATTACAAAATTATTAAAGAAAATGAATGAAAACCGTTCTTTCATTAATCCATATAAATCAAGAAAACAACACGAAATTCTATTTCCTGTGCAATACAGCACCAGAAATACATTTTTAGGCCTAATAATATTAATTGCAGAACAACGATTCCGAAACTATAGAAATTCAGTTTGGTATACTATCATCATTTTCCTGCCCTTATCCATACCAAGCTCAAATGAACTTGTCAGATGTATGTATGACAAACACGGAATATCCAGTTCCAATAGACCTAATAACCTTTGTATATTTAAGTGACAGTGCGTGTATTGGTAATGGGGTCAGACAATCCAAATTTAAAAAAAATCTTGGACTTGTCTTGGAAGTAAAGTTAGTGCGTTCTTCTATGTACAGTTCTGTAAGCATACCTAACGACTTCTGAAGTGTCAGTCGGGAAGTGACTTTAAGCTCTAAGCGTTCTCTCTCTTATCTTCTGCCTCGTGTTCACTGGTTGCCCAAGCAGCGTGTGCGGGGAGATCAGAGCGTCATTGTTGGTCTGGTGTCACAGGCTTGTTGTAGCTTTTACTGCAGCTACGCCAACCGAGTCCGACTTAGGAAACTCTACTGCGAAAAGTGTAGTTTGACTATTTTTATCGTTACATTTTTTTTAGAACTATAAAAGTATTGGCTATTTCTTTATAAGCATATAGAACTTTTCTCGATTTATAAAATTACGAACTATATTGACTTGTGTATTTAAATTAAATTCTTCTGGATGTTTTGTGCCAGTCGACTTAGACGAACTACTACTACGATAATCCTGAAAATAAAACGTTGATAATCTGCAAACAACTGTCTGCACGCGTATTTTCAACGAACAGTTTAACTCTATGTTCTCGTTTTAAATAAATACTACGAAAGGAAATATATTAAACACAGACAGGTAGGTTCCAAGTTCGAGGGATTTTGCAACAATAAAAACAAAAAATGTTCTAGACTATTAATACGATCTATAGCAATTTCAGACATCGACAATATACCTAAGTTACAAGACACTATCCGATATTATGTGACATTAAAAATAGCATGTCATATTCCATGTTGTTGAGTTTGAAATCCGGTATAAAATCCGCCAATGCTTTGACCCTTTTGTAATCATCTTATACGGAATCCCTACCTGTGAGGTCAGGGACACTTTGATCGGAATTTTGAGTAGTACCGAGTTTCAGTACCTACATTCTATTTATAGATATGCATCGACAGTGGTTGTGGAAGTTATTATCTGTTCAACCTGCACTTTCACTTCGATTTTTCCCCGTTCAATTGTAATGATATGTTTCTTGCGTCGTATTCTGTAGTTACTTACCTGTATAATATTGTCAGGTGTAGGTGATACGAGTGACCGGGCGTGTGTTGATTCTGTTTGCCGTATCCAGGGCGTTGCGATAAGATACACAAATGCCCCAGTCAGCCGCCGCCGCCGTCGGCGAGCAAATATTTAGCAATCTCCTGATATCTGCGTGTCCTATAGGACGCTACTTGCTTGCAGGGCAATATCCCCTCTTGCTTGTCGTCTCTATTTCACTGATAAGGGGTAATCCCATCTAGTGATCATTCTGAACTATTACCTAAATAGATAGTTTAACTTAATGTTGCATAGGCGTGTTTTCAAGGCCTCATATCAGAAAATAAATATGGTTCAAATGTAGTTATAGATTTTCAAGGAAATCGATTAATAAGAAACTCTATATTTTTATACATTTGAAATACATTTAATGCGTTATTTCATTTTACAATATTTATGAGATATTCCGACATTTTTTTAGAGATCCGTTACGTCTCACTATCTCATCATCAAGTCTAGCATATCTAAATTCCTTAGGAGATAATATGTAGAGGTAGGTATATACAGTGGTTTTCCTTTACCGAAAGAACCCTTAATGCATTGCATTAGTGCAAGCCACATGATGGGTGTAAGGATCGTACCCGCGACTTTTTGCTCAATTGTTACTTTTAGTCTAATACGTGGTATACATTTTGGGTAGCACATGTCGAACCTCCTGTTCTAATAGGTGCTACCCACAATTTGTTATAAATTATAGATAGGTATGTAGATGCAATAAAAGACTGATTGATCGTAAGGAAAAGCATTATATTTGCAAGTGTCTCATAGCGGTGTTAGACACACGCTTTTTCAAGACTGGTTAATTAAATAATACCTAACAACTATATGTGTGGTCCTAGCGTAGTAGATAGAGCGTCCCATACAATAAGTTCGTTCCTACGTAAGTAGCATTCATCTTCGATCAGTTAACTTGCAATATGTATCAACACGCCACGCATGTCACGGAACATGCACTATCTAATTTGTTGGTTCGTTGCACTTTGAATATTGCTTAATATAGTTTTTTAGGTATTTATAGAGTTTAAAATCAATGTAATAAGAGCTCGAATGTTGTCAAGGAAAGTGTAACTATTTACGAGTATATGGAAGGACTTGTCTATATGTTTAGGTATATGGCAGATAACTACACATAGGCTGTCTCGCGATATGACTAATCAATAATTATAATGTAGATACTTTTGTATAATATGAAAAAGCGTACAACATAATGTCGGTATACTCAATACCTTTATTGCATTACCATATCGGTATTCTCCTATTCTGAAATAAATGTAAAAACTGACCGCTGCTGTACAGTAGGCTCATTATTTTCATTTTATATGAACTTTTGACTCAGTTTCAGTTGCAGCATGATGTAGAGTCTAAATGTATGGGTTTTGTTGATTATCACTTCCAAATCGTCCTCTTTCGTCTTGAATTCTAAGAACAACATCAATTTTTTTCAGTATCAAATCAACATAATATTCTATACCTAGTAGAAACATGTCAATAAATTTAGAGAACAATCCTTACTAGTACCGTCAAATCACATGGTTCTGTTGAGTATTTAAAATTATACTGCAACAGAAGGCAACTCCGACAAAAAAAAACTAACCAAGCCTACCGCGGTAAAAGCTCGTCGTTATTAAACAAATAATAACATTCATACAATGGGCTCAGTCGTCGGTAGCTCAACAATGGCCAAACAAACTGAGAAATAATTTCGATAAATTCTTGTACCGCCTCCGATTGATGGCTTCAACGGCTGTGTATGGACTTGTATGGCTTGAATGGAAGTTAGTGTGATTGGTGCGCCGGTAAGCCGATTAAGGAGATACGCAAACATCCAGCTAAGGGGCTGACACACGTGTGATGACAGTTTGTTCTGCTGAGTGTTGTGTACTAAGGAAACATAAATTAGCAGCTACTGCAAAGCAGCTGCAACGTTTTCTTGATCTTTGCCTTAGGTTTCATCTTTGATTACAGCTTTATTGGAAGGTCGCCAGGCTTATTAATTCGTCTGAAACTACGTATATAATGTAGTTGCAATAATTACCTTAGGAACATGTAGGTATTTCATAGAACTTACACAAAGGCCAGAGCACAAAGTCTAATGATCCCCTGGGCCCAGTAAGTGCGTAATGTCCCTTGCTACGCGATAGCATCAGCTAACGGGGCCTTTCGAACTACCGACTAATAAGTGCTTTATGGATGGTGTGACGAAGCATATTATAGCCACAAGCTGGACCCACCCCAAATATCAAAAGCAATAAGCACCCTTACGGTAAACGATTCACCTTTTTCCTTATGTCAACGGCGTTAAAGCTGTATTTCTAATAACATTCATGTTCATTGCGTAGATTTAACTGTAGCTACCGCAGTATTGATTTTGCACTGTTGGCTTTGGGGAAAAAGAACCCTGTGCCGTAACAGGAAGGTCCCTTATGGATTGGGGAAGTGCAGACAATATTGTTGATGTAAGCTGTATAATGCCCTATGCTGTGATGATGGACGAGCAGCGCGACGGTCAGCGAGCCAGTCGACTCGAAACTGCGATAACACTGCCTACACTTAAAACACAACATCATTTCTTGACATGTCTTCTTACTTTTTTTATGAGTTCATACCTACGTCTACCACTTAAGCAAGTACATACTTTAAATGACTACAGGAGGAAATTCTGTAAGTACCTACCTGAATTCAGAAACTGGTATCAATTTGCTGTTTATTGAAATGTTTTGTAAGTGTATCATAATTGTACCATTATACAAGTTGCAAATAAAATTTAATTCTATGAAATTTTGACTGTTTATGAGGCCGCTAGAAAGTTACATTGATTACTAAGCCTGCGGGTAAGCTGTCTGATTTCACCGACAAATTCTCATAGAAGTTTCGGCACCCCAAGTTGCATTTTAATGAAGTTTTCCTAGTTTCCGAGAGACGCGCAGTAAATCATGGTGATCCGCTGCCGCCGCTTGTGGCTCAGCGGAGCGTGCGGCGGCGGCGGCAGTGGGTACGCTATCCGCCCTCAGTCCGCCCTTCGTCCGCGCCCTAACGTGGACTTCATAAAGTCATCACTATCCCACTACCAAATTAATATTAATAGACACTCCTAAATCGCTGCAAACCTAGCTCACCCTCGATCCTACTTTCAACAGCAAGGGTGGAGAGTGAACGTTGAGTTTTCTGGAACAAATGAAGCAGGTAGTTTAAATATACATTTCATATTTCTGATATTATGTTTATATTACGAAATAACGTAGCAATACGTAACTACTTTAGTTAAGCTCTGCCTATGTAGACACACACGTACGAAGTAGCTTTGATTGATTACAAAAGCGTGGAAGTTCCTCGGAAAACGTTTTAGTTAGACTATTTGTATCGGGGCTCATTTTTCACGAGCCACCGGCATTGGGGGCATAAAGGTTTACGACATCGCGTCATATTTATGGCAGAACGGTATTGTGATATATTTTTTGTTGTGCGCATTAGGTTTTATCTGACTTTCCGCTAAATCAAGTAGCTACTGGCCGGTGTCAGGAAATACCCTCGCATAGATCATGCTACGGATGCCACCGCCGGTTTGGGGTTATGGGTTATGGCTGTTCGCGACTCTCCGCCGGCCGCCGCACATTTCACAAATTGACTTATCGATTCTTGTATCGCTTACAGTTTGTTCCACTCAGTTAACGAATATTATAGTTACTTTAATTTATTGTAGCTGAAGTTCAGTTATAATAAATTAATATAGTACAATAATTTGATAATGCAAACGAGGTAAAAAAACACGAGATATACTAATAATAGGTATACATAGTTGGTTTATTATATTATAACTTCCAAAAAGTAATGATTATCATGCAATAAAAAAAATGATTTTGCACGTAACTAAATACCCAAACACAATAGGAATTAGCTACTATCTAAATCGAACCTGCAGTAAGTTTAGATACAATTGAATGGAACAGCCCTCACGAAAAACTTTTCCAGATAGTTCCGTTACTCGGAAAGTTGTGTGTCTATTCTACACAATAACATTAGATGAAGATGTCTCGCGCCCTTTTTGGATAAAAAAAGGGAAAATGAATAGTTTCGGGCGGAAATATTACGGACTGACGGAATTTCCGCTCGATAAATCGCAGCCCAATCAAAGGAGGCCAGTCGCAGTATTTCTTTATTAATGCCTACACTTTATTTTATTGGCTTTTTTATCGGATGTATTGTTGCCATTTGATAAAACATTCAGCATGGTAGCGTATAGTGCTAACCTGAGTGAGGGACTCTAAATAATGCGTTCCTTGACATTCGGCCGACTTCGTGGAATTGGTGACTATAATGAATTGCGAGACAAAGGAATAATACAGCAAACTTATTGTTAACTTTATGTACACGTTAGTTAGCAGAATATACAAATTATAGCGAGATACTATATCTCTAGTACCGATTGCAGAATAAACTCGGTTTGTAAAACCTTATAGGTAATTAAAATTACAGCGCAAAGCGGCCGCCCAATATACAAAATTGGAGGCCAACTGGCACTACAAAAAGTGGCACTAAGAGCCAATTAAAACACTTTTTTGTAAAGCTGGTGGTTTTTGTAAACTTCGTACCAGTATTCAACAATGTCAACCACTATTTTAACCTATTCGTGCAAGATAGTTGGCATGTCTAATGATAGTTGATGTATGCTATGATAGTTTTGCACTGATGACAAAATGAAAAGTTTCAAATAAGTACTTACAAAACATCCCAGTTGATCTCTAGTTCTACAAAGTATGGCAACTAGAACCGAAGTTTAGTGCCAGACGACCACCAACTTTACAAAAATATGTTAACTGGCCCTTAGTGGCACTTTTCGGAGTGCCAGTTTGCCCCCCAACTTAAAAAGTCTATCGAGGGTAACTTTATAAAAAAAAAATCGGTAATTTTTATTGCAAATTGGTTTATGTTATTTTATTCTTTAAGTGAATATTCACAAAATATATATTGTATCACAATGTTATAGTTTTACAGGTACCTAGCCGTGTATGCAATAGATACATAGCATAATTTATACCCCAATATACCAGTGGCAGGCCCTTACCACCCACAAGCTATAAGTAAGTAATATTCGGAAGATTTGTTGCCGGAAATCAGTGATTGAGACGTCAATTCATTACGTGCCATGGCGCCCACTTCCGTTGAATCGATAAAGCGACGTCCCGCTGATTGTTGTGAAAGAGTGATCAGTAATTGAGAAGGATTTGTCCACAACTGCCCATTAGTAGCAGCTTGCCAATTGTCAAATGTCAATAAAATGACCACCGTGGTTTAAACGATAAAGAAATGAAATAACGCTAGAAGCGCCTGGCATCACGTCGCGAGTGAAATGCAGCTGAATACCATCTGCTCTGGTTAAATTTAAAACTTATAGCACTTATAGGTAAACAATTTAACAGAGAGCCTGGGGTATAGAAGGTGGATAGGAGAACCGACAGTAAAAAAAAAAGTTGATATACATGAGAATACTATGATTGAATACTATGATACTTTCGACTCCACTTGGAATAACGCAGGCTTTCTATTACGATGTTTGCCTATAGTACACAGACTTTATTTTATTATAAATGTAATTGTTTACCTTTTACGGTTAAGTTCATTCAAGACACTTCTCTAGTCCTGCTCTTAAAGTTAAGTTTTTAGGAACATTGTAAATATTTTTCATCAGATGCTGATGACTTACTTATTTTAATTCTGTTGATCTGTGGTAAGTAAGACAAATAACCTAGATATTACTATCTGTACAATCTTAGTTTTATTTACACCATTATAAACTACAAACGAAATAAATCTGTTCGGTAACATAAATACGTAATGGCTATTCATAGAAAACTCCTGTCTGGCCTGCTACTATGAATGTAAATTTCGAATTGGTACAATTTCCTATGCAATTTTCTTATTATATATTTAACGTACTCTTGATTTAGCTTTCATTTTTAAATTATTATAAAATTTATTAAATCACAGAGGACAGAGAGGACAGAGGTCCACCCTGATTTGGGATCAAAAGGCGTGAAGTGTATTTTGTTTTTAGTAAAATTCATCAAATATTAACGAGAAAGGGGTATAAATGAAAAACTATTTAGTATTCTTTTATGTACCTACCTATTAGTGGCGAAGCTGGGGTGTAAGCCGGTAGTACAAGACAAGCCTATGCCAGGCACATTAACAAATATTTTCAAGGAAATTAAGTAGCGTAGGGACTTATTAT
>SJJU01009600.1:0-17515 GCA_012932125.1 Conopomorpha cramerella | reverse complement strand
GGGGTGGAGCTGACTAGTTTACTTTTTTTTTTTAAATGTCACTTATAGAACGGGGCGAAGGAAAACCACCCCTTTGCCGTTCATTCAAGTTTTTGTAAGGGTGATGGTGAGTCTTCGTGACTAAAACGTCGGGGTTAAAATCTTTTGGAATTTATTTTAGTATTAATTTTTAATTATGAAATTGATTCACTGTTTGCGCATCTCGTCGCCGCAGAGAAGAGGTTTTCTGAAAATTGTCGTTTGTTTTTTTTTTTTGGGTTTTGTTAGTGCCGTGTAGAATAAAGATTACTAGAAGCTGTGATTTATTATTTCTGAATGATTTCATTGGACAAACAACGCTGTGTTTATGTACAATCAATTTGTAATTACGTTTTTCGTTGAAAACAATCCGAAAACTAAGAAATAAAGAACGGATTTCTTCGTTAGTCCAGAACCAACAACGGTTTTGTTTTATTTATTTATTTATTTACATTTGTCACATATACATATATACAAATTACATTACATTAAAAATAACAAATAGGTAGATAGAAGATAGACGAGTTGGACGTGGCAAATGCAAAAGGGCTCTGATTCAGAATGTGCTGGGAATAATGTGGATCACCAGTACAGTTAGCACCGTACAGTTTTTCAATAAAATGGTTGTCTGTAAAGTCTGTTTAAGGACGGTAGTCTGACATCACAACGTCAAACATTGCAGTAGTAGTAGTACACTCGATTGCGGAACGGGACAATGACGTCATCTTTCTCGTGCATGCAGCCCCTAGTATCGAGTTATTAAACGTTGTCATGTCAAAAAAAAAGGTAAAAAATCTTCTCCACGGCTTTCCCAGTCCATTTAAGTGCATTTAAACTGGTCTGAATTTATTCAGCAGTTATTTCCATAAGCGGGTGGAGTCTGGACGAAAACTGTCGTGACAGGAATTACATCCCAAAACACGAAGATGTAGAGTTCAAAATTCCTTACACAATGTCCACTTGAAACATTACAGTAACAAAAATTGACACAATATTTTTCGTCTTTCGCTTCTTATTAGTAAAAAGATTATTATTATTATTCTTCTTATTATTCCACCTTAAACCTACATTTGGGTCGCAAGTCCCAAACACTAGCGCACAGTTTCCTCCTTTTACCACGCTATGGACCCGGCACCCGCACGGTGAATCCATGGAATGCTAAGATATTGGTCTCTCTAGTGGACGCACCGCGGTTTTATTCGCTTAATTTCAGTATTCATTACACAACAAACAGCTGGAGGCGACTTTGTTTTAATAATATATAACTGTACCGCGCGGAGTTATTCACGTTTTATTCTGTTCCCGTGGGAATTTCGGGATAAAGCGATAGTCTTAGTCACCCGGGCTAAACTATCAGCTTTCCAACGTGTGAAGTAATTTTCAAAATCGGTCTAAAGGTTTCGAAGCCTAATCGATGCAAATAAACAGTCAAATCTTTCCTATTCATAATAATATTACACACATCAAAAGTGTCTTGGGTGTGTACATTTTAGAAGATTGCAATCAAGAATATATTTTACAAAAACTGAATTCATTCATAATTTATTCAAAATATAGTGATATGTCATTGATACAGGCATGGGGAATTGGGTAGGAGACCAATCCAGAAGATTAGATTTGATTTAAATACATTAGATTTTTTTGATGAGCTAAGAATGTTCTTGATCCCTAGACACTTGACGTGTGTAGTTACAGGTATTAAAAATATGAGCCTGTTTATTTAATTTATTTTTTGTGTTATTATATTTTGATTTACAAACATAAAACTTATAAAGACTATAAATTAACTAACAATTTAAGTATTGTATTGTATCACACCATAAACCGCTAATTACTAAAACTCTATCTTTTTTCTAATGAAAATGATTTTCTTAAAACTATTTCGTCGCTTAATACCCCGTTCGATAAACGGCCCTTCGATATTATTTGGCCCTTTCCCAGAATGTCCCTCATGCAACATTTCCCATATACTGCGTAACATAGGCTTTCCTACAGTTTTTTCAAAATGTTGTGATTCTCATTGTGATAATAAAGAACACTTTGAATATATAGATTTATTATATAATAGTATTGTAAATGTGCTTGTTACGTCTTCTGTATACAGTTGTAGGCTGGTTAATGGTGTTAAGAAAAAACCTGTGATAGGGTGGAACAAACACGTAAGTAGCTTGCACGCTGCTGCTAAGTTGAGGTACATAATGTGGAATGCAAATGGCCGCCCCTCTACCGGGGGGACTTATGATGCGATGTGTGAAAGCAGAAAGGTTTTTAGAAACAAATTGCGGTGGTGTCAAAACAACCAAGATCAGATAAAAATGGATATTCTTGCCACAAAACATAAAGCCAAGGATTTTTCTGGTTTTTGGAAGCAAACAGCGAAACACAATCCCAAACCATCCCTTCCAGTTACAGTGGATAATGTAACCGGGTCGCAAAGTATTGCCAGTCTGTTTAGGGACCATTTCCAAATTAAACCACCGTCATGTTTGAAAGTTGACGAAGATTTGCATGTGAGGGAAGCTGTGGTAGGAAATAGGTACATTAGGTTTTCAAGTAGTGACATTGAGAAAGCAATTAAACAAATGAAACGTGGTAAGTCTCCCGGTCATGATGGCCTTAGTATAGATCACATTCGCTATGGGGGAAGGCACATTTCTAGAGTATTGTGTTTGTTGTATAATCTCTGTCTTGGACATTCATACCTTCCTGAAAAATTGATGAATACTATAGTGGTGCCTATTGTCAAAAATAGAAACGGAAACTTAACTGATAAGAGCAATTACAGACCAATTTCGCTAGCCACTATTATTGCCAAGGTACTGGATGGTCTGCTCGACAAACAACTTGCTGACAGCTCCAACATAAGCGATGCTCAATTTGGTTTTCGAGAAGGGGTATCAACCGAAAGCGCAATCCTGTGTGTCAAGCAGACCATAAAATACTACTTGGTCAGGAAGACACCAGTGTTTGGCTGTTTTCTTGACTTAAGTAAAGCTTTTGACATTGTAAATTATGATAAGCTGTGGAAAAAACTGTCTTCTGAAACGAAACTAGCGCCTGAATACATCTCTCTTATAAAATTTTGGTATCAAAATCAAAAAAACTCAGTAAGGTGGGGCGATTGTTATAGTGAGGAGTACAGGTTGCGGTGCGGTGTGAGGCAGGGTGGTCTTAGCTCGCCTAGATTATTTAACATTTTTGTAAATGCTCTTATTGAGGAACTCAGCAGTGCAGGAGTTGGGTGCTCGATTGACGGCACATGTACAAATAATATCAGCTACGCCGATGACATGGCGCTGCTCTGTCCCTCAATCAAGGCATTGCAGCGGCTTTTGCAAATTTGTGAGGAATACGCTAGTACGTGCGGCTTAGTGTACAATGCTGCCAAAAGTGTGTACGTGGCTTTCACGCCTGGTATAAAGATGCCACCGAATCTGCCATCTGTACGACTCTGTAACACTGAGCTAAAAAGGGTGAAAAAGTTTAAATACTTAGGCCATATCCTTACTGAAACGTTGACGGATGATGAGGATCTCGAGAGGGAACGTAGGGCGCTGTCCGTGCGCTGCAATATGGTGGCACGTAGATTTGCTAGGTGTAGCACTGAAGTTAAATTGACATTGTTTAGAGCATTCTGTCAGTCATTCTACACCTGCGGTCTATGGGTCTCCTACAAGCGGAGCGCGTACAGCGCTCTACGTGTCCAGTATAATGACGCGTTGAGGCAGTTTCTTCGAAAGCCCCGTCATTGTAGTGCGTCGCAGATGTTCGCGGAGGCACATGTTGATGATTTCTATGCCATAATAAGAAAACGTGTATTCTCTGTCAGAGCAAGAATGCTAGATTCATCGGGCTGCCTCCTGCGAACTTTTGCGGCCAAACTTGACAGCCCTATGTTTGCCCATTGGAATAACACACTTGTCATGAGAAACAAAAAATAAGGGGTCTAAATTGTAAAACATGAACATGTACATTTTATTTTATTTTTAAGTTATTTACTAACATATAGGTAATAATATTTATTTTTTTATTTTTTTTTTTAGTTTGTTTTGTTATGTTTTAAATTACAACTAACACTCATGGACCTCTGTCTGAAAATAAATTTGAATATTTGAATTCTGTCGACATTGTTTGTCTAAAACTTTTTGAGAATTTTTTCAAACTACAACAATAAGTATTATCTATGATGTCACTAGGTAGGTTCCAGTGGTGAACATCTGTCAGTTATATGTTGTTAAGTTTTTTTTTTATTTGTCGAGGTTATTAAAACCACAGACACTTTGTTTAACTTAACTTAACGCAAAGAATAAAAGACATGAACTGTCCACCCTTGTACTGAACGCTTTAAGATAGTCATTTTCTTGACACTTTTCAACCCTAATATCTAGCGCCCATCTGTCATGACTAGAGGAAAAGCAAGGGCCCTGAAAATTTTCCCATTATGCATAGATTGTTTTTGAAGATTATTTTTGAAACAGCGTATTTTAATAGATACAAGACTACTTCTGCTGACTGTAGAGAATGTGAGGAAATCTACCGTAAAAATAAGTGGTTACTATGTCCTGATACTTAAATTTGTTTTCCAGTTTTCTACAAAGCTTTGAAGGAAAAATTGAAAATAAGTACATTTAATAAGAAATACCTTCTATAAATGACAGATTCGTATTCCACCTAAAGAGAGTTAAGAGGCACAATTAGACATTTTCGTAAGCAGTTTTTACGACGTAAACATGTAGTGATAGATATTTTATCTCTTTTATTAATAACAATGAATTGCTGTTCGTTAGTCTCGCCAAAACTCGAGAATGGCTAGACCGATTTGGCTAATTTTGGTCTCGAATTATTCGTGAAAGTCCAGGGAAGGTTTAAAAGGTCTATTTCTTCCAATAAACGAGGTACAAAAGCGACTTCCTATGGCACAACAAATGTTTGCCGAGACAGCTAGTAATATGTATATAAATCCCGGATCAGCATGGACAGAAGAATGCATCAGCTAGGTTTCTTCCAGGCATGTCATAGGAGCCGCCGACTATAGGATCAGGAGATTCAGTTTATTCAGACTATGAGCTAGGACTTGTAACGGAATTTTGAACGGCATATTGACATTATAATATTTTTTTTTATTTCACATTCCTGCATAAAATTTCTCTTAAAACTATTGTATGTGGCAGAAGCGTCCTTTCGATCCTAAGGTTCTGTCCACGGCGATGATAAATTTATTTTGGAATGTGTAAGTATTAGGATCGTCAAGTTCCTTTCCTCTCTCATTTGCTGTGCCCAACAGGTACTAAAGTGTCAAAATATATCACTGTATCTATTACTAGCATGTCATTTACACATTGTAGAATACAAAATAAAGTGTTGAGTTGATTTATCTGTTTAAATCGCAGGATGTTGTTTCCTGTCAGTTCTTCTCTCCCAAAAACGAGGCCATTTTTCTAAATGACGTACTTTCTCTCGACGTTTAGTGTTGTTTCAATACTCATAACTTGTATGTAACAGTATAAACTCTTTGCGGTAATACAAATACAAAATATCTTTATTTATCATAGTGTTTTTACAAAGTATTTAGACTCCCCAGTTAAGTTATAAACCTGTGTTAACCCTTAGCTGCATAGTGATGTAATACTATATCAGTATAATTTTCCTCGATTTTTTTTCTAGTCGTCCCATCTACAGATTTTTCATTCTGAATTATTGTCAAAGGTACAACTAATACGTATGAGCGCAATTTTGACTTTAGACCACTTTTATTTTTTTATTTTTTTTCCCATGATGCAGGCCACATAATTTAAGAAGGATAGGTTTTTTTCAGACAAAAAAAATCGTGCAGTTAAGGGTTAACCTGTGGTAATAAAATATATTTTGAAATTTCAGTCAATATACCTGAAAATATTTATAGTGCTGCGGGTTACTTTGCCGAAACAGATCAAATGTTGTCTCCTATAGTGTGACCTAGGAGACATAATAATAATAATATAATGTCACCAAACATGCCGTTTTCTCCACCTAAAATGAAAGTGAGTGTATGTAGTAGTTCTAAACCTTATAACCGCATGATTATGCGTATGCGACTGTAGGTAATATTTACCTACGAGTAAAACTACATCGCAGCGTAACTTGAACTTTGTTTCAGACATATTTGTTTGTAAATATGACTCAGTTTAGAATACAACACACAAAGTTGTATCAAGTATGTCAGCCACAACCTCTGAATATCTGCAGGGCAACCCTCATACACCGTTTGCATATTTCATATCAGATTTGGCTAGCGAGGGGGCCCTAAGCAAGGCTAAAAATAGACAGTATTGTTATACTGAAAAATATTAATAAGGACTCCATTTTGGAGGCGTTTTTGTGCGCTACGAGCTCACTTTATGATGGTTTTGTTAGTCTTAAGTTGTCTGTTCACTGTCTCATAGAAAACGTGACGACAGGCCCAAATTACGGCCGAGTGTGTGTGTACAAGGGGCAGGTCTATATTCCACCTACTTTTTGTACCGAGACTACCTCTACGTGTTTGTTGCGTATGAGATATAACTAAGTAATTTACATTCTCGTATAATGAGGCTGGCTTGGTGAAATTAAAGGTGCGTAAGCCATGTGGTGACGGCGAATGGAATGCATGTGTCACCACCCCAGCCCATCTTTTCCCGTAGTGGGGGTCGTAAGAGGCGAGGTAACTCTCCAGAGACCGAGCAGCAGCGCTCTCTGTGAGTTAAAACACAACACCACTGCGATCATCAATCCGCCTGCCAAGCGTGGTGATTATTGGCATTTCCCCCCAGACATACATAATTGACATGGAAGTCATTGGGGGATGACCTCGTCCAGCAGTGTACGTCTTGTGGCTGATTAAGATGAGGTGGAATTATTGAATTATTGATTTAGTTAGTAGTAGATATTTTAGCCAAAGTTACTTACTTTGATATTTAATGTTGAAAAATAAATGCATGATTTTGCACAGATGCCTGTTATGGTATTTGTCTGCATGTCATGAGCGTATTTTAATTTGGTTCCAATAGCTATCAGATACATCTGCAACGGGGACGATGGTATGTGAGATTCGACATGTTTCTATTCTGAATTCTGCTCGACCAAATACTAGATTACAAGCGTTCGAATAAAAAAATACACTTCACGCCTTCTAACCTCTAAGCGGGGTAGGCAGTGCCCACGGTTCACAAAGCGTATTTAACCCAACTTTACAGGGGGTTAGCCAATCGCCGTTATAGGGTTGACACACCTTGTGGTGTGTGGGTTCACGATGTTCTCCTTCACCGCACGAGCGTTGCGTTCCGTACATAGGCTTTTAAAAAGAGTCCCATTGGTACACGTCCAGTAGCCGGACTCGAACTCGCGGCATCCCGGTTGCAAGTCAAGTCTTCGACCAACTGGACCACAGACACAATGTATGTCTGCATTTCATGAAAGGTTTTGAACACAACTATTGTAATGAGTAAAAAGCATCAAATACACACATCAAAAGTATCTAGGGATCAAGAACATTTTTAGCTCTAAGAAAAATCTAATTTATTTAAATCAAATCTAATCTTTAGGATTAGTCTCCTACCTAATTCCCCATGACTTATCACCACATTTTGAATAAATTATGAATTAATTCAGTTTTTGTAAAATATATTCTTGGTTGCAATCTTCTAAAATGCACTTGATCCCTAGACACTTTTGATGTGTGTATTTCCATCAACATTAATATAAATAAAATTATTCTCAGTAGCCAGTATAATATACCACCACCTCCTAATCCTTCTTAAAAGCCACTATAACACCTAAATCCTATGAATCTCCCATTCTCTCGCCACTTTAACTGAATCCCAATTCCCAATTCCACCGCTAATCCTCGTCAGCAACGTCACAGGACTCGACTAGGAAGCCGAATTGCATGAACATATTAGAGAAAGGGAAAATTGACCCCCATTAGGCTGATTATATTCATTCTCTCAACAGGGTTGCCACTCGCGGATCACAGTTCACCGGTAGGGTAACAATGCTGCAATTTTCCTCATTCGCCCCCTAAAGTGAAATGTTGCATGACTTCCAGGCAAAAGCAAGGATGTTTTTACATTATTGTCTTGGCCCTACTTTATTTTTGATGGCGCTTGTTCTATTATGATTATTTTTTTAACATCTTCTTTAGCTATGTGGGGGGTCTATATTCGGGAGATTTCCTTTGGGGATTGTATTGATAGATTGCATATTCAGGGTTATTTATTATTATTTATTTACATTTGACACGTACATTTTATGGGGATACGGATACACGTACCAATAAACACAATTTCAAAATGAAGAAAATGGAACAATTAGACGAAAAAAACACAGAATTTAACAAGAAAACATAGTCGGTTTAGACGTGGCAAATGCAAAAGGTCTCTGTTTCAGCATGTGCTGAGAGTGACGTGGATTAACATAACACTCTCAGCGCTGATCTTCCATCAGTACCCAGTATTTCTATGTGCAGAACTATGAAAATGTATCACTAGGTTTTTTATGTTATCGTGTATTATGCACAAGTTGTAAAAAAAGTGTTTTCTTCAATTAATAGATTAAACAATCGGTGTGCTTTATAAAAGATATATATTTGTTGTTGTCCAAATTCACTCCGATGGTGCATATGGTAAGTAGCCCCCACGTTCTCCTATCCGCGCCAACTTCCTCGATATTGCGGACATTGGTTAAAAACATTATGTAATTATTCACAAAGTCTCTATTATACTATACGTACCTTGTCTACTTAAGTTAAGAAACAAAGACGAAATTATTAGGTTCCTTCGACCAGAGAACAAAATTCACTACCTATCACTACATAGTACAAAACAAAGTCTCATCCCGCTGTTTGCCTCCATGTATGCTTAAATCTTTAAAACTACGCAACGGCTTTTGATGCGTTTTTGTGATTCAAGAAGGTTTATATCTATAATACATGCATCATAGACGCATAATAGAGATGCACTGATAACTCGTGAGAAGGCAGGGCGATTCGTTAATTGGTGATATTTCTAAAAATCGCTACGCGTTAACACAAACTGTAAAGCAAAAATAATTTAAAGTAGGTATAAACTCCACCTTTTTCCCTTTTCAAACACAAAAAGCTTTCATTCGTTCTTACTGTACCGTAACACATGTTACATGCACAATAAGTGTCTAGAAAATTCGAATCTCGGCGACTATATTCTGTGAGGGCAGAACAAATTGTGCCTGCATATTTAGTGAGCGCATGTTTGCATAATATTGTTAAAGGAAATTTCACTTCGCCGTAAGTGGGAAGAGGATGTCGGGTTTGCTTCTCGAAGAATTTTGAAATATTTGGACTATTTTGTTGGGTTTGGGTGCACGTTTTGGAAATAAAAATGGTTGAGTGATTTACTTTATTGTAATTGATTGCCTTGTTCTTTCATAATTCATAGGTATTCATTGTGGTATAAAGCATACAAAGGGACAGATAGCGGGAGGCAACTATGTTTTATACTCTATATTGATGAAGAACCAATGATAAGACTTTTTGTAAACCAATACATATTGTCCGTTTTGATGAAAGGAATTCTGTGTTTGCTTTACAAAACCTTGCTTGTAACTGTCCCTTATGGATGAAATCTGACAGAACTAGGAAAGTAGACGAAGCAAACCGTTTGGTTCGCGTAAATGGAATGTCCACCTGGTATAGATGACGTTTTGTGCGATGGCGTAGGAAGGTGGGAAATAACATCATGATTTTTTGTACTTAACCGTTTCTTTTCGTTCAACCCAGAATTCTTTTTTATTTTCATGTACATGTGTTTCGTTTAAGTGTGTGTGTGTGTATGTGTGTGAACCTTAAGATAAATGTCCACTTTCTTTCTTTTCTTTAAAGGTCCTCCTTAGGGATTGCACAGATCGGACAACATTTTACTGTAGTAAGTTCTGTTTCGACTTTGTGATAACTCGAATTACAAGGCCAACGATCTTGAGCTGAATTATTTTCAATTATATTTCTTTTTACTTAGTAAAGTCTGTAATACATTGCTAACCTTTTGACCGTCGGAAGATTAATTTTGTAACTCTGATAATCACAAACTTCAAAATCACTTTCACGCACTCACTAAGACATTGGCGGTGAAAAGGTTAAAACAATAAAGCTGTAAGTAACTGAATGTTGACCCCTTTCTAAGAAACACGGCGTCACTAATGCAAAAGTCACTATAAAAGGACCTAGCACATCTATATACTACTAGTGGACGCTCCGTGATTTCATTCACTTGATCCATAACTACAAAATTAATGTTTTTCTCGTAATAAACTTCTACCCTCACTTTTTATCCCCTTAGGGGATGTATTTCGGATCCTTTCTTATCGCACGTAAATATCATAAAAGGACTATGCAAAATTTCAGCTTTCTAGGGTCAAAGGTTTCAGCTGTCAGTGTCAGTGATTATTGAATCAGTCAGAACTTTGAGTTTTATATGGTGGAAATTACACAGTATACAACAAAGTCGCCTCCAGCTGTCTATCCATATGTATGCTTAGATCTTTGAAACTATGCAACGATTTTATGCGTTTTTATATAATCTGATTATAGACTGATTCTAGGCGAAAGGTCCAAATGTATAATACACACATTGAATAGCAGATAAATTAATAATATAATAGCAGAACAGTTAATAATTTATATTGGTAAAACAGTGTTTGCCGGGTAAGTTGGTAAAAAATAAATACGCCCTGTGATTGGCTGTTATGTCACAAGTACTATTGATAAGTTTAATTCAACGAAACGCAGTATGTTTCATCATCTTTTTAAGAGTTTTGCTAGAAGGGTGGTCTACTGGAAAAGGTTGTTCCATCTTAGTCTTAGGAAATTATTAGTATTAGCTTAGAATTAGATTCTACATACAGTACCTGGTGTAAATTGTTGGACACCTAGATATATATTCATCTTAAGTACGTCACTAAAGTTTCTGAAGCCAGGGGTAAGTATAGCAATATTGGTAATTCTACCACGCCTTTACTTTCAAGAATTTAAATTTAAATTTAGTAGGTATAACATAGATTATGCAGCTAAGCTAAGCTGCCCTAGCACGCGCGTCTAAAAGACAAGACATAGCAAAAACACGCGCTTCGATTGGCTGCTATGTCACACAAAATGCGACTAAGCTTATTCCAACCAATCGCAGTTCCTGGTATGTGTTGTCATTTCTTTCTTGATGCTTAACATCAGCGACGTAATTTCGTACAAGTTCCTTAAACGTCACCAGGTTGTGCAACATATTCATATGAGCGAAATTATAATGTTGTATTAAAAATGTGTTTTCGTTTTGAATTTGTACATCATACTCATGTCTCAATACTAAAATGATACCATATTACCTATTGTATTGTAATAGGTGTTCCTTTTTATTCTTTTTTATTTTTATACATACATTACTTGTGATGTGCTCGATTGTATATTTGTTTACCATTCTTTTTTTGAATTGTGAATTTTGTTTGTGTTCAATGTTTTTACTTGCTCGTATTTATGAATGTTTTGTGTGTACTCTGTAGATGTGCCTTAAATAAATAAATAAATCATTTTGAACGTGCAAAATATAGATTAATTTTTAAAGAACGTTGTACGTTTTCCTTTTTAAGCCCCCTTCTTCCACCGCGCAATATCAAATAACTGCGGGAACTGGCTGAATTTGCACACTGCAAACAACCCTGCTTCGTAAGAGTATCTCTATGAAAAGAGGTCAAGTGTGCGTCTGGCTTTGAAGCCCCACGCTCGCCTTTTCCAGCCTGAAGTCATGAAGACGCTATCACATTTACAGAACTGAGAGACTCTGATCTCGGTCTTCGAAGATAATTCTATTTAAGACGGGTTCACTGTAATCGGGAAATATGGTCGCAGTGAATATTCCGCGTGTCTGCATCCCATTGAAAGTATCGTCAGCTTATTTGGATACAAGATATGCATCTGATGTATTGTTATAATGTAAAAAATAAGAAGAAATACGCTTCATGCCTTTTAATCCCAAAGCGGAGTAGGTAGAAGCACTTGCTAAGCATACAAGGTGGCTCATTCAAATCGGTCAGTGCGGGAAAGCCTGAAACTATAACACATACGACGATTTGTTCGTAGGAACCATGTCACCGATTTTGATAAATAGAAAAACTACTACGTGGTACGTGCTATAGTTTCAGACTTTCCCATACTGACCGATTTGAATGAGCCACCCTATATACCCACAGTTCGCCAAATGTATTAAGCCAACGAAATAGGCGGTGAGCCCATTGCTGTTACAGGGTTCACACACCTTGTAGAGTGTGAATTTCATCACAATGTTTTCCTTAACCGTATGAGCGTTGCGTTGCATACATAGTCTTTGGAAAAGAATCCCATTGGTACGCGTCTTTTTTATCATGGGGAAATCCGCTATGGATACCCTGCCGCTAGCGTGGACAACGGCGAGGTTGTGTCGCCCCACGGTGACCACTCGTGTATTATTGCCGGGGCCTACGGAACAACCTGAGCCACTACATCCAAATGTGGTCCTTGGCCCTGTGGGTGGAATTATGCATTATGCAATCGATACTAAAAACCCCTTTGAGAAACGGGCGTGACATATACGTATTTATTCAAGTACTTAAAAGCATGCGTGATTGTTTAGTTTTTGCAAAATATATCTACATAATAACGGTTATATATGTTTTTTTCCAAATCCAAAGCTTGATATATAGGACTTCACATCGAAAAGATTTTAAAGACTGAATGAGAAGAAACTGTGAGAACCTCGTTTGGTAACAGCGTCGAAATAACTATGGTTAATGGTGTAGAGCAGAGCAGCGCTGGATAGAGGAACATGGAGAGATATCTGCAAGGCCCTATGTACCCCCCGGGTATGCTAGGACCTAAGTAAGTAAGTAAGTAATGGTGTAGTGTTGGCCTAGAATCTGATCTATCACAGTGGTCACAGAAACATCAATAAGATCTTACTTAGAATCCCGCTGCTACGGGAATAATAAAGTTGCTATATTGTCAAGAAATAAACCGTATTACAATTAAATTCATACGAGTTTCAACCTTAGTGAGACCATATTCTTGGCCGAATATACCTACCAAAAACTTGCGAACATTATTGTAGGTTAACCATGTAAAACTACTGTACTAACAGAAAGCCGGATGTGCAAGGTAGAAAAGAGCACCGACAGGGGTAGTGCCATCTACAAAAAATCAAAGTACTGACCGAAACACGTGGAAGTGGTGAATTTACGCGAACCAAACGGTTTACGTCTACTCTCATAGTGCGAACCGCCAGGATGTGGAATGACTTGCCGGAGTATACATGTGTTTCCTACGCAGTACAGTCTGAGTACGGTCTTCAAGTCGCGGGTAAATAGGTACCTAATGAACAAGTGTGCTCCATCGAGACCACATCACTGCTTAACATCAGGCAGGATGGTGGTCAAACGCTTGTTCATTGTATTTAAAAAAAATCAAGACTATACTTAGGAAAACATTACAAGCCCCCGGCTCTCAGTAAATCTTTTGTATATAGTACTTGTAATATAAATCTCGAGAAATGGGAACATAATGAGAGACGACCGAGTTTGAGGACATGAATGCGAGTGAAGAGTAAATAAATAACCGTGGCCTGGTATTAATAAAGTTAGAACAGCGCTAGTGCACTGCTTGTAAAGGTCTCAAAAACTGGTCAAATGTATGCTAAATACGGACAAACCAGTCTAAGGGCCTTACTAATAATGGCGGAATTGCTATTTCTAAGATACACAAAGGTCAACTTAACTTGTCAGTTGTATGTCAAATACGGAATAACCAGTTCAAGTAGACCTATAATAACTGTTGTATAAGTGACAATGCGTTTATTGGTAAGGCGGTAAGTTGATATACGTCAACTAGTTAGTCAATGTTTTAACTTTTTTCCCCTTACCAATAAACGCGTTTTCACTTACACAACTGTTATTACAGGTCTACTAAAACTGGTTATTCCGTATTTAACATACAACTGACAAGTTAAGTTGAGCTTTGTGTATCTTCTAAATAGCATTTCGGCCATTATTGGCATAGTACGTTTTTCTTTAAATGAGATAACTAGTAAACAAACATCACAAGATTACAAAATGAAGACAATCCGAGCTAATTTTACTAATTTCATGCATGTGGACAGTTGTAAGCACTAGTTCAGTTATTCACGTATTAATGTATGTACAAACTGGATACCGTAAAGCGTTTTTTCATTAGTTTTTATCATCAAGTTTCATTGCAACAAATTTTCTTCGCATAAAATGACAGTACATTGTCAATCATCTTTTCAGTTCAGATTTGCATTGTTTGTTTACTAGTTATCTCATTTAAAGAAAAACGTACTATAAGGCCCATACGGCGGAAAGACTTTGAACTAAGCGTTACGTAACATAATGTAATGTATCCCGACTGTATCTGCCTTCGCAGGTACATTCTTCAAAATCCGTATCGAGGACCGATTGATATTGAATTTCGGGACTTCGGTCTGCTTTATTGCATTTCAGCGAGCGAAGCGGTTTTGCTGAAACCAATACGAATAGCTTCACAAACGTATCATGGAAATTGTTGGTAGTGCAATGTGTGCTCTATTTATTCCGGGATTTACAGAGATACTATCAATTGTTCTGTATTCATAATTTTATATATTAAATTCTGGTGTGAGAGTTAACATAGTCCTCCGAAACAGCTTGACGGATTTTTGTAAAATTTTATAAAACAAATACACTTCACGTCCTTTAGTCCCAAAGCGGGATAGGCAGAGGCACGTGCTATAGCAAATACTCACGGTTGACCAAGCGTATTTAAGCCAACGTTACAGGGGATGAGCCAATCGCCGATATAGGGTTCACACACCTTGTGGTGTGCGGGTTTCATCACGATGTTGTCCTTCACCGTACGAGCGAAGCGTTGCGTACATAGGCTTTGAAAAGAGTCCCATTGGTACACGTCTAGCAGCCGGATTCGAACCCGCGACCTCTCGGTTACAAGTCAGGTATCAGACCAACTGGACCACAGACGCTGTTGTTAAGAAATTTTGTGTAAGTCAAAACGTGATACAAAAGTATACGCGTTGTAATTGGCTGTTACGTCACGCTTAGTGCATACTTAGAACTTTCGACAGATAGCAGCACCTACATATATGTCGTAGGAGCGGGGTTTTCTCAAACAATTTCTTCAGTTTTTCACCAAAGAATTGTGCTGGACGCGGTAATCCACCTCTTGTCCGAGTAACACTCCCCCGACCACTCGTCCAATCTGGCCGTCATAACTATGCAACCCTCTCAGTTCGCCGCGCTTCAAAGTAATTCCACAGCCTGTGTCAGTCAAATTGTATCTCAAGTAGGTTCAAATTTCCTTACAGATGCACATCCCCGCCTGTGCTTCCTTAGAACAGTTTCTAGAAACAATGCAGCAACATTCCAATATTAACCGTGCTAAAATATGCAGGAGCCCAACAAGCTCCGACAAGTTGGCTTTGATCATGCAACAACTGCGAGATCCCTAGCTGCACTGAGTGAAGGAGATTGCAGCCACCCGCCTCCGGGATACGGAAACGAGCCAGCCCATGTAATCAGGTGCTATTCTCAAACTTTGCTGATTTAAAAAGTTTTTTAAACTAGAACTAAGATATGCGAGTAGCGGACTTTTCAAATGACTTAGTTATTTCATTTCGAATACGTTCAAAACACTCGCGTAAGTTTGTCACGGTGCCTAGGGAGCTTTTATCACCGGAAAAAAAGTACTACTCTTTAGGATAGTAATGAAAGGCGAATGAATTAAATAGTAGAGGGAAAGCGATGAGGGTAAAGTCCAGTTTTACAAAAAAATAAACATAAAACCTGATCCCAGGTAAATCCGATTTGTCCCTGAAGAATGTCCTCTGGGTGCCCAGGACCCACCCAGCACCAGCGATAATGAAGGCCATCGGGGGGGTTTTAGTCAGTAAAAGTCTGACACTACCCCGTCGCCGTCCCCATAGCGGCGGGGTGTCCATGAGGATTTCCCCCCCGTAAACAAAAAAAAAAAAAAAAAAAAAAAGGTAAATCCGATTTAATACATTTTCCTATCTACCCCCATATTTATGAGGCCTGGTTTGTTTTTATATGGTATGACCTTGACTTTTAAAATTAATAGCAAACGTTGCTTTATTTTATTTCGTTTTGCTTTGTTTTATTGGACAATATTTATTTATTGTTTTGATTCAGTTTGGTGTTTAGTCATGAATTTCATCAAATCAAATAAGGGTTCAAAATCTTAGTTCAAAATAATTATGTAACTACAGTCTTAGAATAATCATTAGCATATATGAATCATTTGCTAACAAATACTTACATTTTCATATCCACACTATTTTAGAAACGAGGCAACGTGTTTATGCTGAAAATCCGCGGACCAATTTATAATTAAAATATATATGAACTCCACAAAAGTTTTAAACCCAGCTTATCCTGTGTCCTTTACAGGAATACTTCTAATGAGGTGAAAAAGGGGGTGTTTGGTGCAGCATTTATGAACTCCTTGCTATGATTCTTCTAAATTGCGATTCGATTGTGCTTATGGATATTATGTCTCTTTCTTTCATCCTACTAGTAACCTAATATCTGTAGTTTCAACAAGTAATGTTTAACTAACTGACCCAGCCAACGTTGTTTGCTTAATATTCAGTACCTGGACGACCGAGCTTCGCTCGATTAGTATTATTTTTTTTGTAAACCTAGTTTTTTGAAAGCCATTAAAATAGACGCTTTGACTCCGAAATTATGATTAACGTCACTGATTAATTAGGCGATTCTTCAGATATTGTACTTGAACATATTTCGAATGAAAAATAAATTAAAAAATTAGCGTTTTTTTACCCTAAATTAAATTTTCAGAATCGATTTTGTCTCCGATATAAACCGTATCGAACAAGTAAAAAATCGATTATTTTCCTTCGATTTTTTCATAACCCCATCTCTAGTTACTTCAAAAACAAAACGTCCCCCGCACCATCCTACGTATAGCATAGTATTACTACTTGGCAATAGATGTCAGTAAGAGTCGTATTAACAATTTGAGTAATTTTTCATGCCCGAAAACACGGTTGGAAAGATGTTTTCTAAAAATTAAACCTAGCTAGATCGATTTATCGCCCCCAAATCCCTCTACGTACCAAATTTCATGAAAATCGGTGCAGCCGTTTCCGATGATTCCAATTAGTATCTATACAACGAATTGCTAGTTTTTAAACAGATAAAGATATCCTATATATTCTAAATATATAAAAGGAGAAGCTGACTGACTGACTGACATATCAACGCACAGCCCAAACGGCTAAACGTAGGGACTTGAAATTTGGAACGGACGTAGCTTAGGTACCATAGGGGTGCACTAAGGAAAGAATTCCCGAAATTACCACGGGAACGGGAATTAACGGGATAAAACGTTTGTATGAAAAATCTAAACCGCTCAAGGTAGACGCTTAAAATTTGGGATGCAGGT
>SJJU01009596.1:0-14172 GCA_012932125.1 Conopomorpha cramerella | reverse complement strand
CCACAAGGTGTGTGAACCCTATAACGGCGATGGCCTCACTCCCTGTCACGTTGGGTTAAATACGCTCGGTGAACCGTGGGCATTTGCTTATTAAGCAAGTGCCTCTGCCTGCCCTGCTTTGGGATCTAAAAGGCGTGAAGTGTATTTATTTTATTTTTATTTTTTATATTAGAAAACCCAGAAACGTCCAGCAAGTACTTAAAAGCTCATCACCAGAGTACCAGTCAGCGTTGGGAACCAAACCGACGACGACCCAACGGAATAGAGGCAGACATGCTGAGCACTACACCAACGGGTCCGTTAAAGACATATTTTTTTCAGTTCCTAGGCTTGTCGACATAACAATTTTGGTGAATAATGGACTTAGTCGATAATGCGGCAAAAAACAACAGTTTTTATTAAATTGTACCTTTTATTTAACACACACAATTAATTTGTGTCCCGATGTACATTTGTAGCATTAAGTGTACAAAGGATACGCAAAGGACCTATTATCAATAAATCGCAAGTCAAATGTGACATACACATTATTAACGAAAGCGGATTTCTGTAATCATGACATAATGTCGCAGATATTCATGGTCGCAGTTGGTTTAATCTTTTGTAAATATATTATTATTATAGGTATTTGCAATACGTATGTAATAAGTAAAAATAAATCTATCTAATCTAATAAGTATTTGCTTGAAATTATTATTATAAAAATAAATATGATGGACACAAGTGCTTTCCATTGCATTTGCTCCTGTATCTCAATTCTGATTCTGTGGAGATTTCAGATGTTTTCTTTTATATTTAGTGAAAATATTTTAAGTTTTTGGCATTGTATGCTACGCAATAAATTATCAGATACGAGTTGGGTTAGGGAAATGAGAAGAGAATGAGAATGAATAAGAAACTCTCAGATTATCTTGCCAATTTGGCAACAACTTACCTCGTCCTACTTAAGGTAAACGCAGGTATTACAGAAGTATTTTACATTTTTGCATCTCAAAACAAGTACAGGTATGCGTAATTCAAAAGGATAAATTTCAGTCAGTTATCAGTCCATACTCTACAGAATAAAATCGCGAATTACTAATACATATAACAAAAACAATACACAATCGATTAGTATGGGTCAAACCGACACTGGTGCAGACAGTCCATACAAACGTGAGGTGACCAATGTAAGGGCACCAAACATTTTGTTAGGGTTCTGTCCTGTCACACAAATAACTAATTTCATAAAGTTTAACGTATCACGAAAGGTAGATTAGGTATCGTAGATATAATAGTATGTGCTATTAAATAAATCTGTACTAGACTATGGCATTAGAGAGTAGCTGTGGTTTTATACACAAAAAAATATATCACGTATCTATATAGTATTTAATATTAAAGTAAATTTTCGTGGTTTGAAATTTTCCATATAATTAATATCATTCATTTTTGTATAGGACTGCTTAAGTGAACAAGATAGTGATGGTTGTGATTCACGGACAATTTACCAAGTTATGGCAAAGTACTTTTTTGCTACAAATTTCTTTGCACCTCTCATAATATCCTAAGCATGACATATAAGTGTGGTTTAGGCACACACACAATTAATTCAAGTAGGTATCTATATAAAAACCTTGTACCTACGTATTCAGCTTTATTCACAACAGGACTTCTAATCTCCGTATATGAAATAATCAAATAACATTTAAGTGTCGTTAAAATTAATTCAGTCACATGTATCATGTTATATTCAAAGATGCATCATAAAAACTTTTATTACCATTATAAACAACTAACGGCTCATATGACACAACAGAAAAGATTTAGACGGAAGTGCCTATGTATTGGCCCTAGAGTATACCACCCTTTAAATTATATAAATAAAGGTGACTTTTGTGCGGGTTCTTTGACTTTGCAAAACATTCCTTTTAAGAATTACCTAAATTAAAATATCCTATTTCTTGAAAACTTGAATCTGCCTATTGTTTTAGACATTTAGGTGACCTTGAACAGACAAATTCATTGTTGTCTGAAGAGCACAACAAGGCTAATAAATTGCGAGTGATTTATCTATGTCCAAACATAAAATCGGAAATCTTTAAAATATTAGAGTCAAGTTCGGTGTGTCCTTCGGTTTCACTTGCTTATTTATTTTACTTTATTTACTTATTTAATACTTTATTGCACTAAAAGTACAAAGGGCGGACTTAATACTACAGTATTATCTACCAGTCAACCTCACAACATGGGAGAACATAAGTGCGGGTCAGTATTATAAACATACACCAGTAAATCAAATTACAATACAAACAAAGAAAAAGAAGAAAATTGTACAGTGAGTACAAACGTTCACAGAAACTTTATCAATAAAACTTCTCATAGAAACTTTCTGTGAGAAGTTTTATTCAAAACGAATGAACTGTCTCAGAAAAAATTACATCTCGATCCAATTTCAGGTTAGTTTTAGGTTAATATTTTCAGGGTAGTTTCTGTTACCCCGCGCGTCCAACGGCCAAACATTCACAATATTAATTTGATGTGGGTTTAGTGATCTGGTCAGTTGTTGTTTATAATTAATGAATTGGTTGGTTTAATTCGAGATGTGCTTTGATTACATTTTTTTTTGTTTGAAAGCTGATTCGATCGAGCGTGTTCTTAGCTATGTTTCAGTTCATCCACCCAAAAGTTATGGGGGTTGAAAGTAAACATAAACAATGTTACTTGAGTAAATATGTCCAAGTGGGGTATCAAATAAAATAGCACGACATGTATATTTAAAATCTGTTTATTAAATTAACTTGGCAATTTGTTCAAAAATTATGTGGGTTGAAAGTGGGGACAAAAAGTCCAGTGTATACACAAAAATATGTCCAAGTGGGGTATCAAATGAAAGGTTACGGCACGAACATTTAAAATGTTATTAACGTTCTGACGATTTGCGGAGCTTAAATCGAAAAACTGTTAGGTTTATTGTAGATTATGGCTAATTCATTTTTCAATGATGTAACAGAAGGGCAACCCTTAGATCGTTTAGAATGAATCCAATACTGTCGTAGAAAATAGACATCACGAAGGTACCACGCTCCTTTCAAGTCTAGTTGTGTTTCGTCTGGACCTATAAAGGCTATGCAATGGAAGAAGTACACCAAGTACACTATGATATTATTTATAGCGATTATTATTTATTCATTCGATTGTTTTATAAAACAATAGGAGTTGCATAATCTAATACCCCCATCGTGTTTCTACAATAGGACAACCAGGAGAACGGCAAAACGTGGATTTACCAGGTGAATTTGCCATTTATGCGAACCAAACGGTTTGCGTCTACTTTCATAGTGCGAAACGCCAGGATGTGGAATGACTTGCCGGATGTGTTTCCTGCGCAGTACAGTCTGAAGGTCTTCAACTCGCGGGTGAATAGGCACCTAAGGAGCAAGTGTGCTCCATCGTAGACCACATCGCTGCTTAACGTCAGGCAGGATGGTGGTCAAACGCTTGTTCATAGTGATAAAAAAAATAAGAAACATTTTTTTTGTCACATTGACAATCACAGAACCTAGTCCTATACAATGTATAATTTCGAATAGTTTATGACCTAACTGCTTTTCAAAGAAATAAGTATTATGTAAACCAATTAATCTAAAAAAAACAAAACCGATGGAATTGTTTAGATAGGTAGGTCCAATTTGCATAAAGAGGTACCTAGGTATCACGAATGGGTATCGATGGACCTTAATGTATACTTGTTTTAATGTAATGCATAATGGATTTCCATTTAAATCCGTTTCGGCCCGTTAAAAGCCAACACGGGCATTCAAACGTTTTTGAACTTCCTACAAAAGATAATGTCCAGTGATTTGTGCCTGATTAATGGAATGATCATTTAGGTCACGATTTTGGCACCTATCAGCGGGATATCAGTATCTAACGTCTATACTGTTACTAACCTAAACTGTTAGAGATCGTCCGAGGCAAATATGTTTGTAAAATCAATTACATCTGCGATTACATTAAAATACTATACTACTACTAAGCAATAATACAAGTGTCCCATTTGAAACCATTCCGAGTAGGTATCATGATTAGAAAAGTGATAGGGTCGACCGATTATTTGAAACTAGTAACACATATGAGCAAGATTCATAACGATAAAATTTGCCGTTGGATACTTCATTTGGTACGCATACTGAATCGAGTATATTTATTGCTGATAAGGTGGGCAATAGTGGAAGAGATCATAAGCAAGATTACCAAGCTTGCATGTATTCTTATATTATATTTTTTTAGCGAGGAATAAAATAAAAGCATAACGCAGTAAGAAAGAGCAGAAATATACTACTAATATAAGTTCATAAACATTAGCGTTTTAAGTATAAAGAAACATTACGTGAATATAAAACCCTTATAATTTTGGTAATCGTTACAAAAGATTCCCGAATGACGTATATTATGTTCATAGAGTTAACCAATTATAAACAATCAACCTTCAAAGTAGTGGAGTTTTTAAAAGCAATATTTAGTTCTTTTTCCTTTCGATTCACAGTTCCTACGATTTGCGTGTTGAAACCAATAATTAATGAACTCCTCAGCTTTACTTTGGTTTGTTCACAATTCGCCGTGCACCGTGGAAAATCCATAAAACCTAATAGAAAAAACAGCAATATTAAACAGAAAACGGATCCACAAACGCGACCAATTAAAAAGTGCCAATTGGTTATGGTATTTTTAACTATTGCTTAATATACGTTGTCTGTTTTTAAAAGCTTTTATTTAACTTCCAATGTATGCATGTGTGTTCGGTGCAAATCTTGCAACTCAATTTTGAAGCAGATGTACTCTACCGATTGAACTGAAATGTTGTTGGATGACAATGCATGGTACACTATGTAGCTGTTTTCGAAATCCAACATCGCGGCACTTACAAGAAGGCGGACAAATTATTTTTAATCAACCCCCAATATGGGTAACAAATTAAGGAGCTTGTTAAGTACAACTCGAAAAATAAAGAGGCGTTTTTCGTTTCTTGTGTTAAATTACTTCCATACATATGTATACACGTGCTTCACGTCACCTGAGGGGTAGACAGAAACCATCGACCCCCATTTGCTACAATACTGACACACCACTCTTGCGTTTTCCACATTCACCAGTATATTTATACAGACACATCGATTTTTGTACTTTTATTTATTTACTATAACATAAACTTACACTATTAAAATAATGTATCACATTACATGGACCCTGTCAGGGCATTGCATTTTGGTTAACACAGAAAACCAAACAAAGAGTATGTAGGTTGTCTATAAATTAAAAAAAATACACTTCACGCCTTAAAATTATGAAATAACTAGCTGACCTGGCAAACGTTGTTTTACCAATATGATTTATAAACTATATGTTATTCTAGTTTATAAGCTACAATACTCCTAAGTCTCATGAAAATCAGTCCAGTACTTTCTGCGTGAAAGACGGACAAACACCCACCCATACATCCAGACATCCATCCAAACTCTCTAATTTATAATATTAGTAGGATTATAAACATAATATCTTATAATAAGTAGAAGAGGGATTTATAACTTTTATACCTATATGCAGATACATAAATACATATGTGCTTATATTATAAACAAATACATACTTTGTATGCCTCCTTCGTTTAGGTGTTTATTAGGTAGGTAAACATTCAACAACAGTATTTTCAAACTAAGTATATACAAGAGCCTACTTAAATCTCGCGACAAGCTTTTATAACGTATTAATAGTGTAATGCTGTTATAAGTATTTTATTATTTTTAGCGTATTTAAATAAAAGCTTATTTTTAAAAAGATTTTTTACTTTCAGTTTTTTATTTAACCTTAGCTAGTCTGAAAGAAATGGCTTTCAGTGCCAAGATTGAGTTATTATAACTTTATAATCGTCATACCGAATATGCATTTACGCAATTATTTTAATATTCAACTATCAACATTATATTAAAATATGGATACTGACTTTTTGACCCGACCTCTCCCTGCCGGCCCTCATTGCAGCGATGGTGGACAGCAGAGAAGCGTGGAGCGCTGCGGTTTCCTTCTGTGAACTGGTTTATCATTAGCCCATATGGTGTATGTGAAGTGGTTATGCTCAAGAAAAAGACTGCCGAACGAGAACGCAAAGCGGAGCATCCAGCCTGATGGCGAATTCGCGTGCGCAGCTGGGGGGCGCGTCGATCGATCCCCATCTGGTCCACATGGACCAAGCGCTACTGGCGCCACCCTTGGATGTAGTGGCTCGGGCTATTCCGATGGCCCCGGAAATAATGCACGAGTGGGTAATAATAATAATAGTGGGGTTTTAGTCAATGAGTCCCACATCACCTCGCCGTTGTCCCTGCTAGCCGCGCGGTATCCATAAGGGATTCCCCACGATAAAAAAAACTTTTGACCACCACCCTGTCTGATGTTAAGCAGCTAAGGCCTATTTTTTGGGCCTAAGGCCGTTCCTTTATTATTAAGCCGGAGTTTAATTTTTGACTAAATATGTAATTCCTATTTTTACATGCCCTTTCATTGAGAAGTCGTTGCAAGTAGGTAATCCAGTTTGCAATATTGGATTTTACCTATTAGTCTAATATACCGTCTAAATGTTAGACAAATACAACTTCTTGCATGACTGCATATCATAAATTTTGCATTGACGACATATCAAGTATATATTAATAAAGCGGACGACGTTGTTTGTTTGTTTCTTTGCATGCGTTTATTTCAGGAACTATAAAATGGACTTTGTAATTTCTTTTGGAATTTGCTAGCGTGATTGTTAAAAAACATTATTTTATATTAGTATCACTAACATAAATATCGATCCTCCAATGCAGTTGCGATTAAAACGGAGCGCAATTGTTATTGTATAATGTTAATGAATAATAAAAGACTTGTAGGTAAAATAAAAATACACATGAATGACACGGTCCCAAAATTACAAGACAAGGATGCTCCCGTGAAAAATAGTCCAAGTGGTATTTTATTACAATCGTCTTGTCTTCAAAGGCGTAGCGAATTATTCAAATGATATTGCGGATTTGCTCCTAGAGTGGGTGGGACGTTCATCAATATAAAACATGGCCAAATTTTTTTAAACCGCATTCACGCTTTGTGGAATCAAGTGACTCTGGCTCAGACATGAAATCGGTGAGTTGGAGATTTGTTTAAAACTTACCGTAAAACTGAAGTTAGCCAATTTCGATAAATCCCTTTGGTTGTTTGAAAAGCGACTCGAATTTCGATATAATATTAAGTACAAGGAAATTAACGACTTGAAGAATTTGTTTTCTAAAAAAAAACCCTTTTATTATTTTTCTCTTTAGTGTAAGTAATCCGTAAAGCATAAAAGCAAATATAGCCAGATGACTGTTGAATTAATTGAGAATTATCAACTTCTATAATTTTACATTTCCTCGCTTAAGACCCGGTGTATAATACTAATCAATATAATATAATACTATCATCATCATCATCAGCCCATACTTGTCCACTGCTGGACATAGGCGTCTCGAATTGCACGCCACTGTGATCTGTTTTCGGCTTCTCGCATCCAGCTTCTGCCAGCCATCTTGCGTAAATCATCAGTCCACCTTGCCTAAGGGCGTCCTACACTCCGTTTGCCGAGACGCGGTCTCCACTCGAGAACTCGTTTTCCCCAACGGTCGTCGGTTCTACGGCTAATATTGCTAATATAATACTAGTCATCTATAAAATTATAAATGCATTGTGTTTATAACAGACATTGTAGTTAATCCTATACAATAAATATTCATGATTTCTTCACATCGAACCCATCCATACATAATAAGTGAGTATTGTACAACTCAATATGTATGCAGATAAGAAAACAACTCCACAAATTTCCAATATTATTAACTCTTTTACATCTTTCATAACAAAACTGTTTCCCGTCTGAAAACAACTGCAAAGGGACCTTGGTCAAAGTCAAGTACAATATAAAACATGTAACCACAAACTGTTTACCGGCGTTTTACTACCGCTGTTGATACCTATTCGTAGATCAGTTTGCTATCACGTTTCACTGCGTTAAGTGATTTTATTTTTCTTTTAACAATAATGCATATGGAACAATGATAAAAGTGTTCAATATAGTAGACAAGGCTTTAGTGAAGTGTGTTGATGTACTTGAATATTGCGAATTGGTTTATCAATGTGTGTTTAATTGTTTGTTGTTGAATCAGCTGGTTGTGTTGGTGTGCGTGTTGGGTGTGGCGTACGGGCAGTTCGCTCGTGCTGGTGCCTTCAGCGGCTTCGGCAGGTCGCCGTATAGGCCGCCGTACCAGCCATTTGTGCAGCCCACACAGCCCCCAGCGTTCGTGCCCAGTCAGCCTGTAGCTCGGTACTACAACGGTGACGCGCGGAATGCGCAAACCTTGAGATCCGGCAACGACATCAACCCCGACGGCAGCTACGCTTATTTGTAAGTACCTACTAATGTAGGAATAAAAAAAATACATTTCACGCTTTTTCATCCCAAAGCGGTATAGCGGCTTAAAAAGGTATGCATATTCTTGCTAAGCAAATGTCCACATGGGAATCCAATGGTATGAAGATGAAGACTTTATTCCGATCTTTCTTATTATCCCACCTATTGGGTTATTTGGTATTTTGGTAATGTACCTACTAGGGATAAATAAATATGTAGTAGGAATCAAGTGAAGTTTTTAGTATTTACTGTAGTTTTTCCCTACAGTAAATATGTACGCTACGCATCGCTCGTACGATGAAGGACAACATCGTGATGAAACCCGCACACCACAAGGTGTGTGAACCCTATAACGGCGATGGGCTCACCCCCTGTCACGGTGGGTTAAATACGCTTGGTGAATCGTGGGCATTTGCTTACTATGCAAGTGCCTCTGCTTACCCCGCTTTGGGAATAAAAGGCGTGAAGTGTATTTATTTTTTATTTTTTTAATTTTTCCCTATCTAAATCAGTCCGTCGGTTTCTCTCGAAGTTTTATAGACCTCCATTGTATGTGCCTGTGAAAGAACAATAAATAATGTAGGTAGTTAATAGTGCTAGAAAAAATGCTTCCTAATATTATGTCATTTAAAAAAGTCTGTGGTAAATACTTTCTCGTCTCTTACACGTTAATAAATCTTTTCGTTTTGTTTACACAAAATTTCCAGCGAATAATAAAAGATAAATGGTTACAAACCCATCGAGGAAGGTAATAAAATAAGACCTCTCAATTCTAATACATATAACAGTTTCCTCATTAAGTAGCTGGAATTAAAATGCAAAGTGATGCAGATCACAACCCTATAGAATAAACTATTTGTTTTACTGCATCTACATAACACAGTTGCATTCAACAAAATGTCAAGGTACGTAAATACAATGTTTAAGTATGGTGTTAAACAGTGGGTAATTACCCACCTTTACCTAACTATTTTAAATACTTAGTACTATGTTACGCAAATGAGACTAAAATAAGTACCTACGTAGTATTGTCGAAAGACATTAAGATCTTGGCAGTTATAAATATATTTTTTCACCATAATATTATCATCGACTATTTTATTACATATGTAATTACTTTGTTGCCAAGTCATAAATAAGATATTAGTATCGATATCACTCAAAGTCCTGACTGATTCATTCATCACTGACTCACCATTGCAAAGCCCTTGACCCTAGAAAGCTGTACGCACAGGGGTTCTTTTATGATGTTTACGTGAAATAACACAATATTTTTCAAAATTCATCCCCTCAGGGGGTAAAAATGGGGGTAGAAGTCAATATGAGAAAAACGTTTTTTTTTTAGAGTTATGGGTCTAAAATTTGGTGGTGGTATTTTTAAAACTGAAACTGCGCGAATAAAATCGCGGGGCGTCCATAAGTTACTAATAATAGGTATACATCTGGTTCGCTAACAGCCTCCACTGTTATTTATTTACCTATTAAATAGCCTAAGTAAGTTAGAGGTTTTTTTTTTAATCACTATGAACAAGCGTTTGACCAGCATCCTGCCTGATGTTAAGCAGCGATGTGGTCTACGATGGAGCACACTTGTTCAGTAGGAACTTATTCACCCGCGACTTGAAGACCTTCAAACTATACTGCGCAGGAAACACAGACTCTGGCAAGTCGTTCCACATCCTGGCGGTACGCACTATGAAAGTGGACGCAAACCGTTTGGTTCGCGTAAATGGCAAAACCACCTGGTATAGATGACGTTTTGCCGTTCTCCTGGTTGTCCTATTGTAAAAACGCGATGGGGGTATTAGGTTATGCAACTCCGTAGCACACTCTCCGAAATGCACTCGATAGAAGACAGATAGGCTCGCAAGTAACCAATCATTCAGGAATGCTTTTCTGACTCGGCGCTAAGTCTACTACACTACCATAGTTGCATCGCTCTGGCATCGTATCTGAAAAAGATGTGCATCGCTGCTTTACTACTGACAACAGTGAAATGAAAGTAACGAAATCAGCAATGCACATTCGTTTGCCGCTACGATGCCAGAGCTGCATTGCTCTACCAGGGTGTAGTAGACTTAGGCCCCTAGTAATTACTGATCATAGACGGTATTGATTTTTGAATAGTCGTAACACAATAAAAACGAACAGCAATAGATAGATAAATTGAAATCATAGCAGAAGTGTTAAAACAATACTGGCAACCAATGATTTAACGGTACAGAATTGAATCCCTGGTTTCTTTATTTCTTTGTCTTGAATTTTCCATTGACCAACACTCCTCCCAAGCATGGCCGTTCCATAAAGGACCGCGTCCTTCCATTGTACTCGATTATTATCCATATTCATATCTAAGTAATTGTTGAACTGCTGAATTACTGTCGTATAATACTTTATAAGTATGACGCGTGAGTGCTTAATATTCAATATGTCTTTCACTACTCCTTTCTTCTGTCCTTGGTTTTGTTGTGCGCTTTATTAAGGACATAATGTGGATCAAAGTAATAATTAATTAAAATTTAAAAAACCCCCCATTTTAAATGATCGTATCATGCCCTTTCATTTGATATCCCACTTGAACATATTTGTATAAAGCCGACTTTTTTCCCCACTTTCAACCCTCATAACTTTTGAACAGAGTATCCATTTTTTTTAATATTTAATAAACAGATTCTAAATATTCGTGCCGTGCTCTTTCATTTGATACCCTCTTGGACGTAGTTTCTCAAGTAATTTTTTTATCCCCAATTTCAACCCCCATAGCTTTTGAGTGCGTAAACCGATTTTCACCAAACATAACTAAGAACACTCGCGACGGATATACCTTTCAAACAAAACAAAAAACCGCATTAAAATAGGATCATCCGTTTGGGAGACAGATCAAACACACGTCAAACTTATAACACTCCGTCTTTTTGCGTCGGGGATTAAAAAGAACTGACTTTAAACAGCAGTTTAATTTGACAGCTTTGTGGTTTTGGATAGCAATGTCGGAAATGGCATTGTCGTAACTCAACAAAATTTTAATGGCACCAAACGGGATGTACTAGCTTTCAAACTAAAAAAGAATCATCTAAATCGGTTTACCCAGTCAAAAGTGCCACATTTGAAAGATCTTTTTCGCGGTGAACATTTAACAGCCAACATATTTTGACTTTTAACTAAATATTGACAGCTACGAGACTGACAACGGAATCGCGGCTCAAGAGCAGGGCACACCACGCAACTTCGGCGGCAACCCACCTGTGATCCCAGACGTGGCTCAGGGCTCCTTCTCCTGGACATCTCCTGAGGGGAAACTAGTCTCCATTACCTACGTCGCTGACGAGAACGGATACCAACCACAGGTAATTTTTTTATGCATTCTTTGCTCGGGAAAAAGTCGATGTCAAAGATAGTTGAAAACGAAAGAGATGGAACTACTTTACCTATTCTACAATCATTCCTTCGGACTCGCTCTTTTATTGATTGATTATTGTTTTTTTTTTTAAGAAAACACCTCATTTCTACAATTAGGAGACATCACTAGTGTAAGAAGTGATGTCAACCCCTCTAGCGGGTCTTAGGTGTGTTCGCGTTAAAACATCAGTTTTGTGCCTGCACGTTTAAGAACGCAACGTGTTCGAAGGTTTGCATTTTTAATGTTGCGCTGACCAAGAAATAAGGCGTTTCAGAGTTATCAAAATTATCTGTAAAGTGTTATTTTTTTTGTTGTTGTATTATAATTAGTAACGTTCAGTTACCTTTTTATTGTTGTTCAGTTACCTAGTTATTATCACTCAATAATTTAGATTTTTTTTTATAATGTTTCGTGCTCATGTAAAATTCTGTATATTTTTCCAGGGTGACGTCATCCCTACACCACCCCCGGTGCCTTCTCAGATCGCCAGGGCTCTTGACTACATCGCCAGGTCCAGGGGAGTGCGCAATTAGAACACCTACTTGTTGAAGCATTTAAATCCCATGATGGAAAACCTGAAAAGCATATAAAGAAAAAGGAAGTGTAAAATATACTGTCTCCCAATTTACCTATATACTAGTGAGAAATAAAATGTATTATACTGTCATTGTACATTATTTGAATTATGTACACAATTTCTAGCCAAATGTTCGAGAAATTAGTAGTTAACGAGTTAGCACTATACCTTTTTTAAATAATTCAATAACATATAAATTATAGGAACATAGTTCAAAATTGATTAGATAAGTAAATTGTGTTATAAAATTACGAAAGTAATCGTGTTAAAATTTAATGTTAGAAGTTAACGGTTCACCAAGCGTTTTTAACCTAACGTGACAGGGTGTGTGAAGCCTATAATGGCGATAGTCTCACCCCCTGTCTCGTTGGTCTAAGTACGCTTGATGAACCGTGGGCATATGCTTTGCAAATGCATCTGCTACCTCGTCTGAAGTTTGTTTTTATTTATTGCTTTACCGAATTTCGGATTATTCAAATGGTATAGAAATAGGTTTTAAACCGATCGATTATTTTCGCAGTGGATTGCATCGAGTATTTGCATTATCCTTGTGTTTTATAGATGTCAGAAGGTTCATTTATAGCTAGCCCACGCGTCGCTTGTATGGCTCTTCTCGATGAATTTCCTTGCCAAAACTGGTGAAGCGCAATTTGGTTCTTGTGCAAAGTTGAATTACGATTAGTGTTCATTGTTTGGTGATAAACATTCGGAAACTTTAGTTTTATTCTGTGGGTCGTTTGATTGTGAGGCCATTAATTTGTCCATATAAAGCTTAGTTTGCTTTATCGTATCGCCCATGTTAATTTCAAAAGTTTTGTTTACCTACTACTACGAAAGTATGTTTTACATTGTATGTTCCGACGTTCTCTACTGTGAAATATTGGTCGTAGGAAATGCATTACTCTAAGTATCGTACCTAATTGGTAAGACATATTCCGTGGTAGGTAAGGTCAACGCTAGTAAGCTAGTAAAGGTCTTAAAAGCCAATTGTGTGGTCAGATGTACGCTAAATAAGTAAGAAAAACGTTGACTAAATAGTTGTAAATACAAATATGACATAGTTTATTTACAACTATTAAGTAAATAAGACTAAATATACAAGGTTGTAACTTTTTGTAAATACACCAGAATTTACCACTTAATGGAAGACATTTTAAGTGGCTGAAAAAACATAAATACGAATGTACTTACTTTTCTTAATTTCTATTATTTTTTAATTATTTCTGTAATGTAGAATCGTATATAGATAGATTTTTTTAGGGATGGCTGAGCAAAATACCAGCTTGAGCCTGTGAAGCCAATAGAGGGGTGTGCCAGAAGGCTTATAGGTGACGACAGGCTGTTTGATGCTTGGCTACAAAGCCGTGAGCACCGCCGCAAGGTTGCGAGCCTGTCTGTCTTCTATCGAGTGAATTTTGGAGAGTGTGCTACGGAGTTGTATAGCATAATACCCCCGTTGGGCTTTTACAATAGGACAACCAGGAATACAATGAAACGTCATCCATACTAGGTGGATTCATTTACGCGAACCAAACGGTTTGCGTCTACTTTCATCGTAGGAACCGCCATGATGTGGAATGACTTGTCGGTGTCTGTGTTTTCTGCGCAGTATAGTCTTCAAGTCACGTAAGTAAATAGGTACCTAATGAACAAGTGTGTTCCATCGTAGACCACATCGCTGCTTAATCATCAGGATGGTGCTCAAAGACTTGTTCAACGCGATTCAAGTATATA
>SJJU01009593.1:0-21305 GCA_012932125.1 Conopomorpha cramerella | reverse complement strand
ATACGCTCGGTGAATCGTGGGTACTTGCTTTAGCAAGTGCCTCTGCCTACCCCTCTTTGGGATTAAAGGCGTGAAGTGTTTTTTTTTTTTTTATGTGCGTAAATCTTGAAAGTTTTCCATTTTGATACTGCCTTTTCCTTCGTACTTGATCTTTTAAGAGAACTTAACTTGCTTTGCTTGTTCAAAATCTTGTCTAAGATTTTTTGATGCTAATTGAACAAGCGCTCTATGAAAGTAGACGCAAACGGCTTGGTTCGCGTAACTAGAATGTCCATCAGGTATGGGTGACGTAAACCGTTTTATACCAGGTTAGCCTTTTGAAAAGTGCTAAAAGAAAGACATGACAAGACATAATATATATATTTTGTTAAAACGAGCCAATCAGCCCTTTTCTTCTGAAACACAGATGATGTTATCAGAAGCAAACATCCCGTAGCCCACAGCATACCCTTTCGAACGATTGTAAGATTAAAAAAATCTTTACATAAATCAAAATCTTCAAACTTTTGAACTTGTAGCATCAAATCTTCCCCTTAAAACGATTTAGTATAAGCACGCAAGATCTAGATAGCTTGCCGGCACTCCAGTCATATTACACTTTCAGCACTTGGCAATAACAGCTGGTGTCGCTCTGGGCACTCCATCGCAGCAGGAGCGTCCGACGCCATTTTGAAATTCCGGCTGCGTTCAAAGTCGTGCTATTACCGACGCATTTAGGCTGGAGTCGGTAAGAGGTGGTAAGTAAAGCGGGAAGAAAATGCAGTTCGGTGTTTCGGGAGTACGGAAGGACGGTATTCAATTATGATCGTAAATGTACAAACATCATGTACTTTCATGCTCTTAATTTCTTTCCAGAATACGATATGAAGTTACTCTTTTAAGTTGTAAAAGGGGAATTAGATTGTCTTTGTCTATATCTCTGGAAGACAGGAATAATGTATTTTATTAATTTAATCATCATCATCAGCCAATATTCCTTCACTGCCGGACACACGATTCTTCAGGAGTTTTCTACAAAAATCTAAGATAGTAAGTGGGAAACGAAAGAGATGTAACTACTTTATTTATTCTATAATCGTTCGTCTTAGGATTCGCTCTTTTGCGGGTAGTTTTTAGCATGCTACTGTGATTTATTTGCCGCTTCTCACATCCAGCCTGAGAGCGTTCGTCACTCCGTTTGCTGAGGCGTGGTCTCCACTCGCGGTTCACCCCAACGGTCATCAGATCGGTTCCATTTAAACCAATATTCATTCCCATGTTTTGTAGCTAGCAGACGTTTGTTCAAATAGGAGATATTTTCAGTTTTGAAGACGCCCTACACGAGAGATTATTTTTTAAATCCAGGAATTGCCAAGACTTTCGTGGACACATCCTGTTCGTTGAGGTGGTAACAACAAAATGTCTACTATCCTGATTTCACATAAGGGATAAGTCACTTAACGAAACCTTATCTTACCTTTATTTGCTTCCTGAAGCATGTATACGCTCGAAAATGAGCCACTTTGAACGTTGCTCGTTCACAATGATGGCAGTGTAGAGTCTCACTCAAAATTATTTCTGACGCTCCTCTCATACATTTCACAATTAATATGATGCCCCGAGTACAGCAAAAAAAGCTCGTGGACCGCCAACAATGAGGCTTGAGTAGCTATTTCAAAGCCAGGACTTTCTCAAAGCCTGTCCCTCTCATGTGTATTTTTTTGCGATGCCTTTTAGTTATTAAATCCCAACTGTTTGTGTGAGTTTCTCTAAGTAGCTGTGTTCACGTGAAATTGTACTTTAATTGCATTCACTACAGCTCAAAATTAAATGTTTATGGTTGAGTGCTTTTGCGTTGTTCTCATTCGTATATTACCGTACCTGCAGTTCTAAGTACACTCCAAATTTTCCAGCACATGTTTGTTGTGTCCAGGGTAAAGATCATGCTCGGAACAACTCGTTACTAAAACTGCATTCTATTTAAAAAACTAACACACAATTTCCCGTGCCACGGTGGTCTTTGAACTTTTATAGCACCAGTGTAACTTGACCCACGTGTTAAACAAAGTTATTCAAACGAAATGTCGTTTACATACATTCTTCTGTTACACCCAAAAAGTGGCAAAATTTTCCCTAGGAGCGACTTAATTCAATCTGTGCACTGCCGTTTCGAGTTGAAAAACGAAAGAAGTCCCGATTCTTTTTATGTGACATTGTAAAATGAGACCAATAGCGTTGGGAATAAGAGACAATTTGAAAGTAAACTAAAAGACTTTTTTGGTGAAAAACTCTGTAGAAAATTAAGAGAATATTACGTTAAGCGGGTGCATACCTTGCAAAGCGCATTTGCGAATTTCTTTGTATACTTACCTACTTAGTTCTTTTTTTACAACCTGCACCCGAATCTTCCAGTCATATTTTTGGAGAATACTAACCTGTACATCAAAAAAAGACAATGATTCCTAGAATTTGATGATAGTTTAAAAAAATTAGGTTAGATTTTTTATGTTCTATTAAATAATACCTTTTATTTTATTATTTCGAGGGACCTGGCTCCTGTTTTAAAATCGCTACTTATAGCGACTTATACGGTCTTCAAGGAAAGGCTTTATATCTCCTGAACATGGTTAGGCACCGCGTAAACGAGTCACAGCGTTTTAACAACTTTTTATTTTATTTTGTATAGAAGCGCCACATACGTGTAACCGGTGGAAATCATTCAAAATATATGAAAAAAAGGCTGTCACTGGCCACTAGTGGCTGTGTTCGGTGGCTCGTTTGCACGGAGCCTTAAACTCATATTTTTTACCATATTCAGAAGATATAAAGTTATTTCCTTGAAGATAAGAGAAAAAGACGGAGCGTTGGGTTCGTATGAGGTAATAAAGTAAACAACTTACCCCTTTATTATTATTTAAAAAACGTTATACATATTTCACAAGTCTACGAAATGTGAAAATAAATTAAACACTTAGTGAAGATTGATTAATAAGAGCTGCACGTATACAGTACACACACTAATGCAATTTGAGTACATATAGCAAGTTTTTTTTACGCGTGACATAGTGTACAGTGGTAGTATGGTGTAGAATCGTGGTGGCTGTCATGGCTGGAAAACGAAAACGTAAGCTAATTTAACCCTTGACTGCATAGTGATTTTTATTATTTTATAGTCACCCCATCTACATATGTTTTATTCTAAACTATTCTCGAAGGTCCACCTGATAAGCATGAACCCAGTTTTTTTACTATAGATCCCTTTTCTTAATTTTTCCCCATGATGTTTGCCACATTTAGAAATTGCGTTTCTAAATGTGGCAAATATGATAATATCTTAGCGTAGGATTTTATTTAGACAAAACTATTGGGATCCAAGAGAAATCAATAAAATATTGGAGTAAGATTTCTATTTTAACATTTTATTTCACTTAGAAATTTTTCACTGTACCTATACCTCACAATAGACCGGGAGAAAAAGCGCCTCTAGTGGCCGACGAACGAAACATAAGAAACATTTTATATTGTAAACAAGGCAAAGTCATTTATTATAAGAGCGTCTGTGGTCCAGTTGGTCGGATACTCACTTGCAACCGGTAGGTCGCGAGTTCGAGTCCGGCTATTGGACGTGTACCAATGGGACTCTTTTTCAGAGCCTATGTACGCAACGTAACGCTCGTACGATGAAGGACAACATCGTGATGAAACCCACACCCCACAAGGTGTGTGAACCCTATAACGGCGATGGGCTCACCCCCTGTCACGTTGGGTTAAATACGCTTGGTGAACCTTGGGCACTTGCTTAGCAAGTGCCTCTGCCTACCCCGCTTTGGGATTAAATGGCGTGAAGTGTATTTATTTTTATATTCATTTATTTTGCAGTCTATTACAAAATTTCATATTAGAAAAAAACAATAATCAGGCAGCTAAGGGTTAAAACGTATGGACGCCCGACGAGACAAGCAACGCGCTGCTTGTGGGTTCGAAATCCGACTGTACCCCTAGTACGTACCCCTGTACGTAGTACGTGTACAAATAGGTTTATTTCTTTCAGAACCTACTACGCTACGCAATGCTAATACGGTGAAGGACGACTTCGTGAAATCAGCATACCATAAGGTGTGTGAACCCTATAACTGGCGATGGACACACTTCAAACCATTTTGGGTTAAAAACGCGGGCGTATACTTAACAAATGCCTCTGCCTACTCCGCTTTGGGATTAAAGAGGCGCGAAGTGTGTCAAGCAATATAGTCAAGGCAAATACAGCCTTACGTATTACCGAATTGTGTTACCATAGAGGTGCATTTGCGTCGCTTGTCTATAGAAGTTACAAGTGGAAAAGTTTTACTCTTCGCCTTCCACGTTGATTCGCTGCAATATAAGGTAATCAAGACCCTATTCAATACATATATTTCAAACTAGGAAATGTTTCTTATTCGAATGTGAGCGTATGAATTCCGCACGAGCTACTAACGTAATTATTTTATTCATACGTGAATAGGCAATTTAGTTCATGTAAATGAAAATAGTCATCTTTAGTCCTTAACTCAGACAAAACGTAACTAGACTTGCAAGCCGCGTATCGTATGATCTTCAGCCTGTCTCTTTCACACCAACCTACCTAACTTATACCAATACTTATAGGACGGTGGTCAAACGCTTGTTCATAGTGATTAACACGTTGAACGCCACGCTAAAAATACGCAAATAGCCCCAGGGGCCACAGCGGACAACGCTGACCGACACTGTGTCGGGTGTGGGGGGCCACGACGGACAACGCTGTCCGCGCGCTCGGCCTGACTTTGGGGGGCTCTAGCATCGCATCAGACAACGATTCAACAGATTTTACTATAGAATGTGACCCGCGTGGCCCTGTAGGACAATCAGGTCGCATGGCCTCAAAAAAATCAGAGAACTTATATATTTTTTGAGACTTTGAATGAATTCAATGAAGTAATTCCAAAAGTGTACTAGGAAAACTTATAAAATACCTATTCCAGATAGAATTTACGATACATAGAAGTACGAGTGACATTGCTTTTAGCCTTTTTACCATTGTATACCTATAATTGGGTGTGAACATATGTTTTGAGACAAGTAGGTGGATAGGTAGGTAGGAGGGTGTCCGACACCGTTGACCCGTGCGGCGCCAGCGGTAGGAAAAGCGGTTTTACGCTCTCTGAAGCCACAACGGACACTGCTGCCTGCCACTTTATATCTCGGTAAATATTAAAGAAAAACGGATATGCGTGAAATGCTCATTATTTTTTGGAGATTACCTTTATATATCAAGAAAAATAGACACTGACGTTTTTGTACAAAACATCAATTTTTCTTATGGCCCGGAAGAAAGTTATGCTGTCGGACAACGTTGTCCGTCATGGCGGTCAACGTGTTAAAAAAAAAAAAAAATACCGTTCGTCAAGGGTTATTAAAAAAAGTCAACAGTCTCAGTATCCATACAATGGGTACCTAATGGAAATAGTGGGACACGAAAAGATGTATGAATGTAGATGAAGCGAAAGGGGTATGTCAGGATCGTGACAAATGGAGATCTGTAGTCTCTGCCTACCCCTCTGGGAGACAAGCGTGAAGTGTATATATGTATGTACTTCACCGCTATATTTCAGCTCAAAATCACGATCATAACAATAGGTGAATACAAACAGTCTAGTCAATTCTATACACAGAAAAAATAATAAGAAATGTAAAAATCACCGAAAATACAAAAAAAAGTCACGAGACTGTTACAAAACGACAATCAAGTTGAAATTAAGCCGTTTTTCTTCGGCTGCTAATAAAAATGCCAGCTCGACAACTTCATTTTTCTATGTCGGGCTCGATACCGCGTGCCGACCAGCGGCGGTGCAGAGCTACGAATGGTTAGAGTTGACTTTGGTGTTATCGAATGGAAAATGTTTATTTGAATGTAACTTATAACTTCTTAACTCAACATTTTTTTACCTTGCTTGCTTAAGCTTTGACACAGTTGAATGCGCCGATTGGTAAAATATTGACTTACAATGTCCATGTGAGTTTCATTAAAAAATATCTAATAGATCACATATCTTGGTATTCAAAATGTCCGACAGTGATTATTGCCTAATATTTGTTTTTTGTCGAACACTAATGATGTATAATTTTATTTATTTCAAAATAAATATACTTCACGCCTTTTAATCCTAAAGCGGGGTAGGCAGAGACACTTAAGCCCACGGTTTGATTTATTTATTAACAATATATAATATACCCAAGACTTAATGATCCTAAACAAAATCCAAGTCCTTATTTATAGGACTTATACTATTATATTATAACTATATATTCTTAAAAAGAACAACATGTTATCGTTAAAACATTAAAACATAACACCTACTATTAAAACATACCATAACAGGAACATAAATAATATCAATATTATTGCAATAATAGATGTTTTTCCTGTACTTGCAGACTTACAAGCGTATCTTTCTGTTGTGAGTGTCAGAGTAACTATACCTTTAGAGCTGTTTGAGACAACATCAAATAGCGTGCACTAGTCTGACTGAGGGAGAGGGCGCCTCGAGATAAATCTACGCGTGTATTCTAAGCGTACTGGTCACATTAGCTTTACATAATATTATTTTTTTAAGTTTAAACATAGTGTTTAAAAAAAAACAATAAAAATATGTTTTTTAATAACCCTTATTCAGGTAATAGAAAAGGTACACATATAAATCACAAAATTTACATAAACAAATTGATTGTTCATCTCTAAATATTCTAAACTCTACGGCCGTAGCTAGGAGCATAAAATACCTAGTTAAGCGACTGAATGTTAACTGACAACGTTATCGCCGCCCAAGATTGCCGCCCAGATGTATGACCGTCGTTTGTTTTGTATGGAAATTCGAATAAAACAACTTTACGACTTGGGACACTTGTAAATGAAATCGTATTGGAAGAGGTCGATTGGGAAGATTTAATGTTTGGAGGTTTAAAGTAGTTTCTTTTTTATGTTGGAAAATAATTACTGTTTTTGTTGTTGTGTCTTGATACTTTACTAGTGTTAGAACTATGAAATTACTCCACGCCTTTTAAATTAATTTTTTTGTCACCTGCTAAGTGAAAAATAATAAATAACTAAATATTATTCCGGATTTCATTAATCGATTTCATTGTTGTGTACATAGGAATAGATTGTTTGTAAACGTATCGATTTTACTGTTCTGCAAAGTACAGAGTCCTTTGGTCTTACGACTTTTACTGACGCGTATTAAGTACTTACTTAGGTAAATACATACAATGTCCTTGAAATTATATTGAGCTTAAAAGTGGCATGGCCAGCCATAAGTATGTTAAACTAACTACAAGCCTAATTGTAACGTAGTACCTACCATAAAAAAAACTTTTATCTTGCTACGTCGTAGCATTTGTTACTTAACTACGTCGTAGTACAATAACTACGGCGTAGAAGTTATACAAATTATTTTCTAAAACTACTAGCATGTTTCTCACAAATTGTCCCGCAATAAATTTGGTATGGCATGTCTTCTTAGTAACAAAGGAAAATTGTTGCATTTATAGCCTAATACTCCAATCGTGTTGTTACAATGGGACAACCAGGAAAATGGCAAAACGTCATCCATACCAGGTGGACATTAACGCTCGAAGCAACCGGTTTTGGTCAACTTTCTTAGTTTATGATTAATTGTATCCAATTCATAAAAAAATAAAAGTTTAAGAGTACTAAGAAACACAGGAACCCTATGAAGCCATAAGCGTAATTTTTTATTAATGGCATTATACCTCGAAAGTAATATGAATTAAAATATTGTAAACCTAATTATTATTTACGCTCAGTTATGTATAAGTTGTTGATAGCACTTAAGAATTAAAATCATGACTAGGTTATCCATATTCTTTATAATAATAATAATAATAATTTATTTATTTCACATTGAGACCGCCCGGATGTTTAATGACTTGCCGGAGTCGAGCGTGTTTCCTGCGCTGTATAGTATGGAAATCGTCAAGTCAACGGGTACACCACATCGCTGCTAAAGATCATGCAGGATTGTGGTAAAACACTCGTTCAATAAATCTTATTGTGAAAGTATTATCAAAAACGTCCAGTATCTAGGCTATCTGTCAGACAATCGTCCACTGTGATACGTAGGCCTTCCCCATAATGTACCACAGTGCATGTTGCTTAGCAATTTTAATCCAGCCGCCACTGGGTATCTGTTCTACGTAATTGGGCTGAAGTTCGCTCTACTTTACTTCTGCGAGTAATCTGTGCACTCATCCTCATATCCATTAAATTTTCTTATGCGGGGCATGTATTTCAATGAAAAAAGAGCCGACTTCAACTAGTACTAGCCGCCTGTCCATACATTTTCTAAAGTTACCCTCGTTTTACCTAGTTTGTCATCGTCAAACCCTGATTTCTTTATCATGGGACCAACTTAGAAATATCTTCTTTCCAACAAAAAAAAAATTACACCTAGGAAATCTTTTAAAAAAAAAACGAGGTAACGGCGGAGTTTTCCGCGAACGAACATAAAAAAGCATACATACGGTCGAATTGAGACAGATTCCTTTTTGATGTCGCTAAAAATATAACACTAAAGTCAAGTCGCGTGACATTACAAGCAAAATATTATTATTAAATATTTTTCTAGAATCGTATCTACTTACCTGCCTTTTAACCGACACTCCTGTGACAGGTGACCCATTATAATACCACTACACTAGCAAAGCAAACTAGCACTGAACCATCGAAATTTGACCTTCCATTCTATGCCATCTACAAGCGGAAACAGTTCACAAAAAAACTAAGAAACTTGCAAGCTTACTTTGTCCAGGAAATGCACGGAAATTACAAAGTGTCACGTTGGTATTTCCTCTGGAATAAGGAAAGCAGGATGCTCGTGTGTATGTGTTTGTGTATGAAGGTATACAGGCTGTGTTTCTCAGAAAAGCAAAGTATAATATGGGTCAAGAGGTACGAAAGAATCATTACCTTGTTTGTCGGGTGAAAAAAATGGGTCGTAAAACTGAGTATATATTTTAAACTTTTGCCTTTGGATAGCAGTATAATTATTTTAAAGAAAAACGAACAGAGTTCAACCAGTACCAGCCGCCCACCCATAAAATTTCTAAAGTTCCCCTCGATTTATCAAGTTTGCCATCATCATACCTTGATTCATTTATCATGGGACCCACTTGGAAACATCTTTTGAACAAAAAACCGGTTCGTATACTACAGAGTTATCTGCGAACAAACATAAATAAGCATATATACCTCTACACACATCAAAAGTTTCATAACGTACGATCGAATTGAGAAAGACTCCATTTTTGAAGTCACTTGAAAAAATGCTTTTATGTTTCGGTTTCAAAGACTAAACTACCCTACCACTAAAAAGCCTTTGTGTTATTCCAGGGTATCCGCCAAAGATAAAAGAGGCACGATTGCTCCGCGTCTTGTCCTAGTTTTAAGTACCGTTTAATTTACAACCCACCTAATTTATGACCATGAGTACCCGATGCACTCATGGTCAAATACTGGAACATTACACATCACATTTCCTACTTATGCCTCCGGCACACCAAAAGCGGGGCGTGCACGACGCGGGAGCAGCGCGGACCTGCGCTGTTTGTAATTCAGGGAAATGCATGAAGCACGACACACCAAAAAAGCAGCGCGGACCCGCGCTGCTCACGCGCTGCGCACGCCCTGCTTTTGGTGTGCCCAAGGCTTTACTGCATTTTTATTAAAATCTTTTGAGTCTATTTGGGTATTTCGCACTGAACCAGCCCCTCGTGCTCCGACACCTGCAGTTTCCATGACCTGTACGAGGCCACAGATAACGTTGTGCGTGTGGCCGAATACTGGTCGCAAAACATTTGAGGAAATACCCTCTGTCGAATAGAAAAGAAGAAGATCCTTAGATCATAAACATGCCCGGCTTCGGTTTACCCAGAAATACACGCTGTATATAATGTGTTTGCGCGTGTGTGTGTCTGTTTTATGACGTGTACGATTATGCACAATAGCAACTGGACACATCAAGGTAAACAATTTGATATCCGCCCTGAACTGGTGTTGTACATAACACTGTTTTATGTTTTAGCTCACAATATATTGGTGCACTGTTTTATTCAATTCTTGCATAGTCTGAGTGCTACCTCGATGTGTGCAGGTTACTGGCTGTAATGCAAATGGTAAATATGTTGGTACGTGCACATGAGAGCATTATGTAGGCAACGCCGAACGATGACTGAACAAATAGGTCCTGAAAGAAGTCCCTCGTCATATTTTACGACAGTAATGAATAATTATTACTGGAATGTACAATGCTTTTATAATATATATAAACTAGCTCACAGCTGTCCCGGCAAACATTTGTTTTGCTATAATTTGGAGAGAATGGATGTAAGTCGATTGACGAAAGAGATTTATATGGGTGATGTAATGGGCCGGGTGAGTAGAGGTCGCCCCAGAAGGACATATACAAACCATAACTGGTGATGTCCTGGCCGAAGGTGGCGTGAAAAGTGGAAAAAAAACGGAGGTTATGTATGAATGTAGATGAAGCGAAAGTAACTAACATTGTGACATGGAAATTGTACATATATATTTTTTAATCATTAAGAACAGACGTTCCTGCTCCTATGTTAAGCAGCAATTTACTAGCTGTCCCGGCAAACATTTGTTTTGCCATAACACGTGGCTTTTGTACGCCATGTATTGGGAGAAATACAACTGGCAGATGCATGAAAAATAGATAGTACCCTATTCACAGACCTACTGAATACGCATATTATTATAAAATTTGGTAAACATCGGTAAAGCCGTTTCGGAGGAGTACGATAACTAACATTGGGACATGGACATTTTATATATTAGAAGAAAGTCGCGTTAGTTATATTACTTATAAGTCAAGAGCGACAGATTTGGATGAAAATTAGTGGGGACGTAGCTTAGAACTAGGAGGACATAGGATAGTTTATAGACCGTTCCTGTGGGACGCGTCAATATTTAGAGGGTGTTATAGTTTGTATGAAGTTTTAATTCTTAAACTACACGAATAAACTCCCGGGGCCAATTGAAATCCACAGGTTTTTTATATTGCAAACTAGTGGACGCCCCGAGATTTCATTCGTATCTTTTCAGTAATTACTATTTATATATATACACTTCACGCCTTTCAATCCCAAAGCGGGGTAGGCAGAGGCACTTGGTAAAGCAAATGCCCACGGTTCACCAAGCGGATTTAACCCAACGTGACAGGGGGTGAGCCCATCGCCGTTATAGGGTTCACACACCTTGTGGTATGCGGGTTTCATCACGATGTTGTACTTCACCGTACGAGCGTTGCGTTGCGTGCATAGGCTCTGAAAAAGAGTCCCATTGGTACACGTCCAGTAGCCGGACTCGAACCCGCGACGTCCCAGTTACAAGTCAAGTATCCGACTAATCTTCAACGGAGTGTTAGCTATCAGAGTGCCTATTCATCCGTAAGATTGAAGATATTTCAAACTTTACGCAGGAAACAAAGGCTCTAGGAAGTATTTTCAAAATGTGCCATTAAAAGTAGGTAAGTATTCTTTCTTTTCTTTGTTTTTTTATGTACTTACTAAGTAGATACTAATACTGGTAAGAAATAGTATAGTTCATTACTGTTATTGTATTAATTGTCATAGTATTATATTAACGTTCTCAAGAGTAGGATTTAGTTGTAATTAAGTTTATAATTAATTAAGTGTACTTAGTACCTCACACATGGCGAGTGTACTACTAAACATACTGTTGCTTTTGCCCTCACAGGGTTCATGTTTGATACTTTGCTATTTATTTAAGAACTTTTGCTGTAACATGAGTGCAATAAACGAATTGAATTGAAAAAAAAAATGAATTTGGTGGTCCGGTCAAGGTTGTTTTGATTAACAGTGTTTCTCTGCTATTATATGCATTTATTATACATATAAATCTTTCTTCAGAATCACTCTATCTACTAAATGAAACTGTATGAAAATCAATACGTAATTTTAAAGATACACGGGGCAGACAGCGGGTGGCGACTTTGATTGCACACCCATTTGGTTCGATCATTCGACATTGTGTAGTATTAAATCGATTACGTTCTCATCAAAGGGCTTATTCAAAGCAACAAGACCCGACGGGCATTCACAAAGATATTACTGACCATTGAAGAGGCAAGGGAGAAGCATCAGTATAGTAACAAGATATCGATAAGATAATTGTGTTGGTGCAGACGATTACGATTGCATTGCATTCGTTTTTGTAGAAGGGCGCACTACGGCTTTTTAACGCGTGTTTTTTTTTGTCGCAGAAATGCAATATATTGTGAATAAGTATACGCGCCTATACGTATTCTGCTATCGCGATGTCATCGCACGGTCTTGGTACAGGGTAGGTACTTTGTAGACGTCTCACAAAGTACCTACCCCGTACCAAGACCGTGCGATTTGAAATGTACGTCGAAAACGATGATAAAAGTGAGAGCAATAAGTTTGTTCATTGAAAAAACGTTTTAGTTTGTTAGGAATAAACTTTATTTCAAAGGAGCGTCTGTGTTCCAGTTGGTGGGATAATTGACTTGTAACCGCGGTCGCGGGTTCGAGTCCGGCTAATGGACGTGTACCAATGGGACTCTTTTTCAGAGCCTATACACGCAACGCAACGCTCGTACGGTGAAGGACAACATCGTGATGAAACCCGCACACCACAAGGTGTGTGAACCCTATAACGGCGATGGGCTCACCCCCTGTCACGTTGGGTAAAATACACTTAGTAAACCGTAGGCATTTACTTATTAAGCAAGTGCCTCTGCCTACTCCGCTTTGAGGTTAAAAGGCGTGAAGTGTAATTATTTTTCTTTTTAATTAATAGTACTCATTAGGGTCCTGTCTGGTTAAATGTAGGCCAACCAACAAGTTCAACTTGCGTCTGCGGTGGCGTGGTGCGTAACGTAAGATCAATCTATAGTGTGTCTATTGCATCGCTTTCTCGTCTCTACATTGAAAAATGACACGTAATCTGTAACATTGTACGGCGGAAGTTCCATAAAAGTGCAACACAATCACAATCACACATAGCAATATGAAAGCGAATTAGTGTTCCTGATCGCCGCCTCTTGTCTGTTACACCGGACCTCACGGCCACATGAATGTGAACACGTCGCTAGAAGTCTAGGACAGTTGAGCTGGCCTAGGCTCTAAACCAATGAGAAAACGTAAATTCATTTCGGTTTTCGGCAATGTCCAACGTGCTGTGCCGTGATTGGTCGATATCAAATCTACATGGAACGAATGGACGTTTCTATTCCCGCTGAATATTATCGATATATCAAAGGTTAAAAATGAAACGAGTTATGAATCACAGTAATAATTGCTGTTTCATCCGCCTTTGATAGTAGGTACCTATATCGTCAGTCAAGTTTTTTGCCGCAACAATAGGCTTGACTCTGCTCGAGTGGGCTCCGATCCGTTGTGCTCTGCTCATGGTTCGGCTGGTGAAGGTTCTACTAATATTTTATTAAAAAAAATAAAAAAACACACTGCGTCCTTGATTTTTTCTTCTTCAACCGACGAAATACAAAGGAGGTTTTCAAGTCGACGCGTGTATGTTTTTTTTGTGTTTGTATGTTCACTCATATTTTTTTGAGTTTCGTTGTTGTTGAGTATGGTTTTTAACCGACTTCGAAAAACAAAGGTGTAGGTTGTCAATTCGTCGGTATTTTTTATTTATTTTTATATTTACCTCAAAACTTTTGATTAGGTGAACCGATTTGGATTTTATTTGGGTGTTCGTGCGGTTTTCTTTAATAGACAGAGTTATTTCAAAGGAAGGTTTATGTGTACAATACATACGTATTAGGGAAATACTGTTAATAATGTGTACTGGCAAAACAACGTTTGCCGAGTCAGTCGGTTAGATAATTTTAATAGCAAATAATATTTATATTTTAGCTACGGAACCACGCACGATTTCTACGAAATCTTTGTTACACCTCAACGAGCATGGAAGAGTTATTGATCTTGAAACTCACAATTTACCCTTTTGGAAAATTCTGCTGAGCATTTGGCTTTCTATTTTTTTTTTCCGTTAAGCAAATCATTGGCTATGTGTATACTTCGAACGCTGTTTGAGGAAAATATGAACGTTCAACTTGTTAATCCCGCAACAGCATTTACATAATGTACACAACATACCTGTCTTTATAAGCGACTTCAAAAGAGGAGTCTTTCTTAATAAATACTCTTCACGCCTTTTTTAATCCCAAAGCGGGGTAGGCAGAGGCACTTGCTAAAGCAAATGCCCACGGTTCACCAAGCGTATTTTACCCAATGTGACAGGGGGTGAGCTCATCGGCCCATCTTTCTTGTGTGTTGTTAATGTTTGTTGTTGTTGTGTATTTTTTTTTTATGTTTCATTATCATCATCAGCCACATAACGGCCACTGCTGGACGAGGGCCTTCCCCAATAATTTACATGATCATTTGGGGGAAATTCCATTATTTTTTATGTTTGTTCGTCGTTTATGAACCTATTTTTATGATTATATTTTGTTGGAAAGAAGGTATTCCCAAGGCCCCATGATAAGGAAATCAGTTTTCGATGATAGCAAACCAGATACATCGAGGGGAACTTTAAAATATCGTATGGGCGGGTGACTTTTAATGCTAGAAGTCGGTTCTTTTTTTAATTATTGCATTTCCAGTGCACTTAGCATACAGGAACCGACAAGTCTAGTCAAGAAAGTCAAGTCTAGAAAGCGCCATCTCTTTCTAATGCGTGTGTTAGAGCAGCAATACCTATATTAATACTAACATAGTACTTACATTTACCTCGGCCACACACATACACGACCAAATTAAACGGCCACCTCTTTTTGGGTAAACATATAGAGTCCCCTTACTTTTACATCTCACTCGGATTTCATTTCAACAAAGGCTGTCTGTAGCTTGAGCTTTCTTTGACTTACAATCAGGAAACTCGAACTAATTTAGTTGTAACAAGTTCTAGATTCAAGTTTGACATCTCGCCTCTCAAAGTTAAGCTGTTGCGAAAAGCAGTTTTGACCTAGAGCTGGCTAGAGTTTGACCCAAAACTAGGATACCCTGCACTATGGGTGGAGAATGTTATACTTGTATACTTTTAAATACATACACACATCAAAAGTGTCTAGGGATCAAGAACATTTTTAGCTCTAAAAAAATTATAATTTATTTAAATCAAATCTAATCTTCTGGATTGGTCTCCTATGTATCAATGACTTATCACCACGTTTTGAATAAATTATGAATGAATTCAGTTTTTGTAAAATATATTCTTGATTGCAATCTTCTAAAATGTACTTGATCCCTAGACACTTTTGATGTGTTTATAATAATAAGACATATGTTTATAAAGACCAGATTATCCATAGATAAAATACCTAGAAGAACACAACAACTGCTTCAGCTCATCATTAAAGCATTATATTGGAGGCGGAATCTTCTTATTAGAATCTTAGAGCTCAGAGCAGGTCGTGCCCTGACCACTAATCTATCTCGGACGTTTTATTAGTGTATAATAACCGCCTTATCATCATCATTATCAGCCACATGATGTCCACTGCTGGACGAGGGCCTCCCCCAATGATTTCCGTGATCATTTGGGGGGAAATGCTAATGATCGCCACCCTTGTCAGGTGGGTTGGCGAACGCTGTTGTGTGGTGGTGTAACAGGCAGCAGCACTGGGAGCGCTGCTGTCCGTCCTGAGAGTTCCCTCGGTCGTCTCTTACGACCCCCACGACGGGAAAAGTTTGAGTGGAGTGGTGACACATGTATTCTATTCCCAGTAGCCACAAGGCTCAACCGCCTTATAAAGGCGTTGAATTAGGCCGAAAGCCAATCCGATATGTTTGTTTCACTGCAAATGTTCGCTGATTTCAGAAGGATTGACTTTATGTGGGATTGAGAGAGAGAGAGAGAGATGATTATGTTTACGTTTAAAGTGCATTGCATTTGATATTTTCAAATAAATTACACTGATCGGTCAACTTGACTGTTACCCCAAGATTAATGTGTCGACCCCTTTCCGAGTTTACGCGGGCGTCAGACATGATGCTGTAAGGCTCATAACATATCGGCCAGTCCTCCGATGATTTCAATGAAAAGCGTACTTTTTTTTATTTCGGACTAGCAGACTAGAGAAGTAGTTTTACCTACTTAAGTTCAATATCGCTTGGCTTAACATGAGAAGAAAAAAAAACCTATAACTAATATCTCAATGCAGACGTGGGTCCCAGTTTGGCCTTATTTTGCGTAAGCCTTTTAGTCCTTCACTAGCAGTGCAGTAAAATCTAACTTTATGAATACCAGAGTAATTATTTACTATGCCACCATTTTCTTCCTTTGTCACTGCACAGACAGCAGACTTTACTTCCCATTAGTGTACTCTAATTTAATGCAGTAAGATCCAAAGTTGAATCCCACATAATTAGTTACAACGACGCTTAACTGTACTTAAGCTGTGGACAACATGATGTAAACAGTTGATGCTTCAAAATAGTGAGCTCCGGATGTGTAGAATTTCTTTCCTGGTGTAGTTCAAGTTAAATTAGGTTAACCACTTATGGCTCCGTTGTTGTACCTAACTAGAGGAAACCTCACAAATGTTATAATACTTTTGAACTCATTCCAAGTCAGTACACATCTGGAACTTGGCTGGGTTACATGTAGTAAAAATATTATAAGGAAAACCAGAAATATTATATAGTATAAAAGTCTGGCAAACGTAAAATTTTAGCACACTAACTTCCATTCGAACATATTTTACGTCTAATATAAATAAAAAGGTTTAATAATTCTGTACAGTTTCTGAGAACTATAATGCTTACGATGGATAAATTGGTATTTATGGTAAATTCGAGTGTATTGGATACTGAATACAATTAAATGTGATAAACAGACCATAATGATGCATGGCTTGAAGAAATCAGAAAAACCCTAAAGTAAAACCAGAAGAAACTTAAACAAGGAAATACAACCCAAAATAAAAAAAAAACTGAATTAAAACTTTAAAAAACCCTCGTCACTGCGCGTTTGTCGTCAAAATCGTAATCGAGGGTATTTCATGTAAATGTAAAATTTTCAATATCAAGTCAAATTACAAAAATGCGTATAAAAATTCCATTGCAAATGAAGTTCTTCTACCTGACAATATGCATTGTGGTTGTCTATTTGTTCCTATTCTATCTGATGTCAGCGGCGTGGTTGTTCAGAAGTGGCAATGGAAGTTTTAGAACAAAGGACAGTGTCAGTGTTTCAGTAATTGTGCCTCTCGTGGTTGTGCATTTGGATCTCAAGGGGGCGCCACCGAAATTGGAGTATATGGCAACAGTTCTTCCAGTGCTGAAGAAGTATGGTGCTAATGCTCTCTTGGTGGAGTACGAAGACATGTTTCCTTATGAGGGGAAGCTTGGGAATCTGAGTGCTGCCAACCATTATGGAAAGTATGAGGTAAGTGTTGTATGTAAAGAGCATAAAAAATAAAAATAAATAAATACACTTCACGCCTTTAATCCCAAAGAGGGGTAGGCAGAGGCACTTGCTAAAGCAAATACCCACGGTTCACCAAGCGTATTTTAACCCAACGTGACAGGGGGTGAGCCCATCGCCGTTACAGGGTTCACACACCTTGTGGTGTGCGGGTTTCATCACGATGTTGTCCTTCACCGTACGAGCGGTGCGTTGCGTACATAGGCTCTGAAAAAGAGTCCCATTGGTACACGTCCAGTGGCCGGACTCGAACCCGGGACCTCCCGGTTACAAGTCAAGGATCCGACCAACTGGACCACAAACGCTGATTTCTACATATACATATTATGAGGGTAGCTCAAGCACAGATCTCTGATCAAGTTAGTTTTGTCTCGCCATGATCGTGTTTGTGTGAAGGAAACAAAATATATTCAAGTAACACCAGCAGCTGACGCCTTAGGATCTATAATCGAGCAACACTTTGATACAAATACGTACAAATCTTGCATTTTAGTTTGAAAAATAACAAACAGGTGAGTAGTACCTGTTACTTACCTGTTCTTATTATCAGATAACAAAATCACTTTGTCAGAAGGCCGTTTTTTTTAAATCCACATAGGTAATGTGGATTTAAAAAAAAAACGGCGGTTAAGATAAAACCTGTCATAATCCCTAAATTAAAAAACCTTATTTCAATACACTTAAAACACAATCCCTTGAGATCACAATCCTAAAATGTCAAAATTCCTTACGATTTCAATTAAACTTTATCATGATCAATACCTTGAATCAAAATACCTTACTTCGATCAAACTTATTATGAAAACACCATCGAATTAATGTTAAATCTCTCTAAAGCCTTAAAGACCTAAATCCATAAAGAATCCTTAGGGATGTTTGATATAACAACATTTTTAATATAGCAAGCGGTCAAAAGACCCAAACTCCGCTTGCTCCACTTATGAATGGACAATTTTAAAGTTCTTAGATAGTTATACAGGGTGGAGCCTGTAACAGGGGTGAAAACTTTATGAATAATTTTATGTTATCCTTATTCATATCCTAGAAGTGTTGGACGTTTAAAATCGATTTAAAAAAGGGTCTCCTCTAACAAAATTTTTCGCACAAGCAATGTTCGTTCCTTTCTTTTCTAAACTCTTTTCACTGACATTTAGTTGACATCACAATTACGTTGCAATTTTAGTTACAATGATTATTATCTGTAGACACAATTTATTCTGAAACAACATATTTTGACGTACTTAACTCTTTCCCGGACAGTAAACGCCTATTGGCTATGTGCGCGACGGTGGCGACGCGTAGCGTTTACAACATTTGCGGAAGCTGTCAAATAATAACAATGTAAACATTGTTAGTTTTCTTTGCAAATATGAATAAAACCAAAGTGTATATTTTATTGTCCGCTAATGTGTTAAAGTGGTTGAGTTCTCGCGTTACAGGCTCCAAAGGATATGATAATATTTTGCATGTCATCATAAAGGACAATAATGTTCAGCGTTGGGATTATGATCTTAGCTGTTTGGAAATACGGTATATTCAAGTGATTTTAATTTACTCGATAGAAAGAGAGAGAGAGAAAGTCAAAGCAAAAGATAACTTAGCTACAAAATAGTATATGTATATCCAGCATTCAGTCAACACACAAACACTTACTCAACAATGAACGAAATCCAACCTGCACCACTGCACTGGAATGCGTCCAAATTTGTTACGTGAATTCTCTTCATTCCAGCTGAGGAATTTCCTCACTCAAGCCACGTCCTTGGGCTTCGAGGTAATACCACTCGTGCAGACATTCGGCCACCTAGAGTTTGCTCTTAAACTGAAAGAGTTTCTTCACTTGAGAGAGGAGCCAATGTTTCCTGATTCCATATGCCCGAGTCAGTTGGAGACCGGGCCATTCGTCAGGCATATGTTGGAGCAAGTAAGTGTACATCCTTACTAATATTATAAATTGGAAAATGAGTTTGCTTGTTCCGCTTTCAAAATTTTGCATACGTAAAATTAAAAGCCCGGATTAAATAATAGGGTACTTTTTATCCCGAAAACAATTGATATTCCCTAGGAAAACATAGATTTTTCTGTAGGAATGATAAGTTTTTATTATAGTTGTCCTTTATACCGCAATATAATCGAAGGCCACGCGGGCGGAGCCGCGGGCGGAAAGCTAGTTCATGATATTACATTATGAATAGTAGTATTAACCAGCAAAACTATCTTTAAGGAAACGTACTTTTTTTTGTTAATTATTGTCAGCATCATCAGCCCATACTTGGCCACTGCTGGACATAAGTCTCTCCAATTGCACGCCACTGAGATCTGTTTTCGGCTTCTCCATCGAACTTTTGCCAGCCATCTTGCCCATATCATCAGTCCCCCAATTCTTTTTTTTTTTATTGAACCCGTTTCCGTGTCCCACTGCTACGCAAAAGCCTTCCGCTGTTCGCTCCATTCCTCCCGATTTTAAGCAACCGGTTCGCACCCCGGTACATATTTTTCCAGGTCATGCCGACATCTCCGTTACTTATTATTATTTTAGTTTTAAGTTGTTTTAACGTTGGTCACAGAAATGGTAGGTAAATTATTAAGAACTAGTCGACTCGACAGACGTTGTCCTGCCTTAACTATTAATATGAATATATAGGGTGGCCTGTGTCCAGCAGTAGATGTATTTTTTTTCTTTCATAAGAACCTTCTGCTGTCATTAATAAGCACAACAAAGAAAGAATTAGTGAAATCGAACCACCCGTTCCGGAGTTATGCCGTGACAACAAAAAGTGACTTTGATTTTTATATCATCATCGTCATCATCATCAGCCCACTGCTGATTTTTATATAATACATTCTAAACCTAAGCCCAATGACGTGGTAATAAAAAACGGCGTGAATGAAATCGCGGGGCGTCCACTAGTACACATATAAACCTTCCTCTGGAATCACTATATCTATCAAAAGAAACCGCATTAAAATCTGTTGCGTAGTTTTAAAGATAGAAGCATACATAGGGAAGCGACTTTGTTTTACACTACGTATTATGTTTCGATTCTAGTAAACTGGTGGAGTCACTCATCAATTAATTATTATTAATAATAATAATAATAATAATAATCCTTTATTTCAGGCAACTAAATATAACTGTATAAACAGGTATCGGCCCATAATAAAAATAAAATACAATAGAAAATATTTGTAAATAAATACCATACATAAAAACATTAAACATATCCTTATAAACTATCCTTCTGCACATCTTGTGTTTGTTCCTTTGTAGTGTCCAGTCTTCCTCGGAAGCGCCTAAACACTACACCCCTTGGCCAGAAGGAGGTCTCCATGAAGGTCGCCAGATCCTTCGTTGGAACTCGCACCACAAACGATTTGAAATCTTCATGACGCGAGTTCCATCCTACGACCCTCACACGCCAAGGTGTCTTCTTCTCGACGTATTGCTGCACATCTATCTCCTTTGTTTGGTAACTCAGGCGAGAGACGTATAGCAACGTCGTCGGTACTGCCGGCTTCAGCGTGGAGCCGGGCGGAGCGGTGCCACACGCGTTGCGGGGCGCGGCGCGGCGACGGCTCTTCCTCTCCACGAGGACAAAGCCATCTCCATCCACCATCCGCTTGTTGGAGGCAGGAGCGGTCGTCGTCGGCGGGGCGGCAGCGGGGCGCGCGGGCTCCGTGGGAGCGGTGCGCGAGGGCTGGTGGCGGCGGCGGCGGCGGCGAGGGGGTCGCACCGACTCCAGCGGTGTGTCCTGGATGACGGGCACGC
>SJJU01009591.1:0-19924 GCA_012932125.1 Conopomorpha cramerella | reverse complement strand
TTTTTCACATTTTCCATTATATCTTCACTCATAATAGTTGCAGCGTGATGTTATTTAGCCTAAAACATTCCTCGATAAATGGTACATACAACAAAAGACTTTTTTTCAATTCGAACCAGTAATTCTTGAGATTAGCGCGTTCAAACAAACAAAGCAGCTTTATATTATTAGTATAGATTAACAGTGTTTCTCTCTATTGTAATAATATCAATGAATCATTAATATACCTTCCTCTAAACTGACTATATCTATTACAAACAATCTGTTGCGTATTCTTAAAAATCTAAGCGTATATGGAGACAGAATTAATTCAAACCGGGGACGATTACTTTTGTTTTTAAAGTCATAAATGACGTTCAGCAAGCTTTGTGTTACGCTGTATATCTGAATGTTATAGCACTTATAACGATGAAATAAAGAAATGTTGACTTTGTCTTTGACAGCGGGAGGCGACTTTGTTTTATACTATGTATTGATAACAGTGTCCTTACAATAAATTTGACGTCCCGGACATAATGTTTTTAATTGTTCGCCTTAAAGGTGATCAATGGAAAAGTGGCGTTTGCGCAACACGGCGTAACGTCACCACATCGGCATCCGGCTCGCAGTTTTCCATTGCTCTGTATTTACCGATAAAAACCGGTCAAGTACGACTGGGTCTCGAGTCCTGAGGATTCCGTACGCGATGTTTTGTTTGGAGAAAACGTAAAGATAATTACGCAAGAAATATCTGGAGATTTTCTAGGAAAATCTTAAGAATAAGTAAAACTTATTCATTGTGCAAGTCTTCAATGTTTTGTTCTTGGCATTTTTTTTTACACGACACCCCGCCACGGACAGCGAACGGGGTAGTGTCGGACTCTTACCGACTAAACCCCCAAAGCAAGCAGGGATTGCATCAGGTCGTCCGTAGTAAAACAGTGATGCTATCGTTTGTCGCTGAGACGATACGAGAGTGTAGCAAGCAGACTTGGCCCCCTGATAGCCAACTCTTAGTAAGGCAGAGTTGTTATATGTATTGTGACGAGGAAAAACTGAAACCTAATGTCTAACCGGGATATATATTCCGCAGTGGCGTGCCCACCATACAGGCAAAAAGACACTGCCTACCTTAGTATTTTAGCTTCGACATAATAATAGTCTTGTTGCTATATCTTTTTTGTTGTACTCACGACATAGGCTAACGAAGGCTCTGTGTTTTGTGGGTGAGTAGATAGGTAGGTACCTATATTTCGTAAAGACAAGTTGCCTATACATAGGTGTCAATCCGTGGGGATTACTGCCTACCTTGTCGTAAAAGCCAGTGCACGCCACTGATATTCCCACCCACTTTCCCACCACTGTGATTCCTGCTAGAGCCAGGATCTACAGCGGCATCCAGAATCGACCAGATCTCAATCAATAATGACTGGGCTAGATCCCGGGAGGGCGCCTTCTGTCTTGAATCCCACATAGTAATTTAACTAAAGACAATATAGAACCTAATGTCACATGATATTTATATAAAACCTTAGGGTGGAACACCAGGTAACACTTAGAACCATACCAGCGGGTAATCTGGCAGAGATTCTGTGACGTAAAAAAAAGGCTGGTACAGCTGATTCTAGCCCAACTTAACCTACCTCATGCTTTTTCTTACCTTAGCTTTGTTTGTGCGGAACCCTAAAAATGTAAGTGTTGCTAAACTATCATAGTTAGGTACCTAGATCTCTACAGATACCTAACGAGATGGCGCGACCTAGACGGACAAGTTTGCTGTGTCTTAGTGACTCAATTACTATGAAATTACGTGTGAAGTATGTAATTAGGCACTTAGGTATAATAAATTAATTGTATCTCTGTGTAACTATTGCATTTTTTCCCCCCGAAGACGACGGAAATTTCTTATCACTAATAAACACGTACCTATCAAATTTTATGGAAAATTATTTCGTCAGCGCTGAGTTGACTTTAGTTATGTTCATAAATATATCAACAGAGAAGTATAAACATGGTGTATGTCTACTAGAGATGTAGGCAGAGATTATAAGCGTAGATTAGGTAAGTTTTCTAATACTAGATTACAAAATCAAAATAACCTTTAACACTTTAAGGAGTTAACAATAAATGGTAACAAATATTTTACAACAACACGCACATTGCCTTCATCTCATGTTAAGTAGCAAAAGCACTGGTGTTATGGAATTCAGACAACGAAATATACTTACTTAAATAATATTTATTAAATACATCTTCTATTGTATAAAAATGAATTCCTGTTCGTTAGTCTCGCCAAAACTCGAGAACGGCTGGACCCGATTTGGCGAATTTTGGTCTTGAATTATTATCGGAAGTCCAGGGAAGGTTTAAAAGGTTTATTTTTTCCAATAAACGAGGTAGAAATCTTCCTACGGAAAAAAGTATTTTACGTATAGCTAGTACTTATATAAATAAAACACTCGGACACTTACTTAAAAGCTCGAGTTAGGCGACTAATGTCTATAACGAATAAAGACGAGGTATAATAATGCCGATTTTACAAAAAGGTCGGTGTATAAAAATGTCGGTGTATTAAAATGTCGAGGTCTAGAAACATCAAGATATAAAAATGTGAGCTCATCACCTAAGTACCTGTTAGCGGTGGGAATCGAATCCGCGACCCTACTGAATAGAGACAGACATGCTGACCACTACAACAACGGACCCGTCAACTGTTATATAAAATAAGGTTATGAATATCAAAAGCAATCGGGTTCAAGATCTGCGGTGCTGGACGTGTAACGATGGGACTTTTTTCAGAGCCTATGTACGCAACACAACGCTCTTATGAATAAAGAAAAAAATATGATGAAACCTACCCACATACCAGAAGGTGTGAGCACCCTTTTTTTTTGACGGGGGGAGAATCCCTTCGGATTCCCCGTCGTCTGCGGGAGAGACGACCAGGGTATGTGGTGAGTCCACTAAAAACCACCCCACGACTTCTACGTACAAAAGAGCCGGTGCTCCCGGAACACCCGGAAGCCTGAAGACATCCAGGGAGGCACCGGCCGCGCAGGGCCCGCTGCAGAATGTTAAGCGGGCCCTCTACCCTGTGGGGAGGAACTTATGGTCCTTCCCGCTCACACCTTGACGTGAGGCGACGATGCCGAAGCCACGCGGCACCGTCGCCCTCGGTGGGGGTCGGTTAAACTCGCTGTGCGCGCGACCTACCCCCGGGCCCTTATGGACCACGAGGTGACTCCTCGTACGACAGGCAAGGGCCCTATTCTAACGCCCGGAACTGCAGGGCTAAGGTGTGAGGACCCTACAACGGCGATGGGCTAATCCGCTATAACTTTGGGTTAACCGTGGGCACTTGAAATTATTAAGCATGTATATTTTTATCCCGTTCCCGTGGGAAATTCGTGACAAAATTGTTCATATTGACGAGCCCAACAACGTTACTAAGACCGTTGCTCGGGGTCCTTTTACATTCTGTATGTATAGATGTATGTGAAATGTGAATAAGCTTTAAGTGAAGGTCAATATCGTGATGAAACCCGCACACCACGAGGTGTGTGCACCCTATAACGGCGATGGGCTCACCACCTGTCACGTTAGGTTAAATATGCTTGGTGAACTGTGGGTATTTGCTTAACAAGTGCCTCTGCCTACCCCGCTATGGGACTAAAAGGCGTGAAGTGTGTATTTTCATAACGTATACGTACCTACGTATCAATCAGTAAAGGTACTGGCACACAAACTAAACTTCTGTTGAACTTTAAAAATTGAAAAACTTTTGCCCCGCAAGATATCAAACACGCGTAAAGTTGATAGGTTAGACCCACACACAAGGGCACCTTATACATTTTAAAAAGGAACACCAAACACCGGTTCGCTATACGGGAAGGGATGAGATTCAAATGACTTCTTTCTTTCTCATTTTCAAAATACATTTAAGACGTAAAGGAGTGGACACCTATTTGATCAAGTTGTTATTCCCGTGTAATTTTCCACGCAACATTGAAATGTTATGTGTTGTTAAATTATATTAAAGAAAACTAATCAAAAAAAAAGTGAAATAAAATATAGCCTATGTTACTCATTAATAATGTAGCTTTCCAAAAGTGATATTATTTCAATGCAACGTCTGAGTATCATACATGTCCATGACGTTTATTTGCCGTTTATAAGTAACCAGTAGACGCCCCGCGATTTCATTCGCGTTGTTTCAGTATAAAAACTTCATACAAATTATGACACTACGCTATAGCGACGCATCCCACAGGGTCGGGATAAAAATTATCCTATATCCTTCTCCTGGTTCTAAGCTACCTCCCCACCGATGTTTAACCAAGTCAATTCAGCCGTTATTGAGTTATAAATAGTGTACCTAACTAAGACGACTTTCTTTTACATATTTTTACGAATTATGACATTCTTATTGGCAAAACATCGCTGGGTGTATGATTTCTTTCTCAAATACACCAGACTAATACCTAAGAAACAATTTACACCTTAATATTTTAAAACTTAATAAAGATCAATATTGTTGAGCATGTTCGTCCCATTTTAATTTTGTAACAACTAGCGTCATCTGTCCAAAAACAACGGCAACTGGTAGAGGGCGCTAGCAGTTACGGGGCGGTGCAAACAGCTGATCGCACTATGGACGGCCATAGTATTGAATTGAACTCAATGTTACCTACAAATTATTATTTATCTAAACAACAGAATACTGTGCATTTCGTAACTAATCAATGTGATAAAATGAAGATAATACAACGTAATGTGTGACGTGTTACAGTGAAACTTAGTTGCGATGATTCTGTATGGCTAGTAGAAAAATATAAAATTGTTTCATTCAAGTGAATTGAAAAATGACAAATCCAATTCGAAAACAAGTATAACCTCAAAAAGTTTATTTACAAACAGTGGTAAGTTGTACCTACTTTTGTGTTTTGTTTATTTTTGTCATAATTCGCTAGTTGTAGATAGGTATTTAGGTTCATATAGGTTTGGAACCTTCACTTCACGTGTATGCGGTGTCATTGAACTGTGTTTTGTTTTTTTAAACAATTTCTCCTTAATAAGAATCCAGTTTATTGTAGTTTATGTCTGGAAGCTAACTAGACACTTATCTATTTGCATTAAGTGTTGTACGTAGTTCAACCTATGTATTCTGAATTTACCCTGTTTCATCTGGCAAGTTTAGTGTAAACAAAGATAAGACGTTAATTGCTACTAGCTACTAATTTACGTAGGTATATAGTTTAGTGAAGTGCAATGAATCGTCTTGTCCAGTGCATTTCGTTGTATTTGATTTGTGTTAATGTGTGTTTAGTGCGGGTTGTAGTCGCTTGTGTGTATTTACGAAAAGTTTTTTCTTGTGAGAATATTGTATTTCACCTATCAATGTAATTAGTAGGTAGGCTAAGCTACATATAAAATATTTAATTTGCTTACCTACCTACCTTTGTCGACGACTGTATCCCGCTGTAGTGATCTACATAGATACCTGAAGATTTTTTGGATACAATAACTGCTGTTAAAGGTAGGTTTTTCTACTTTCCTACATAAATTCGTAAGATTTTCATGTGCCTACTTACACATCACAGTTATGGCTTAAGTCTAATTTGTTTTTTTTACATTGCCAATTTTGTTCCCTATTTGTTTCATTGTACTACCTAATATTTGAATACGTAATAAGTAAATATGTAGGTACCACAAGAACAACGGACAGTATGGTCACCGTATTTTTTTAAATCAGTAGGATGAGCATGCGTAGATACGTAGTTACGTAGGTATTTTTCTATTATTATTTCTTACTGAATTTACTCTAGTTAGTTAACCATTGACAATTACGATGGACGACCTACTTAACTGGCAAGACTAATTATTTCGTTAGTCACTAGTTAGGTAAGTAGTTATGTAGGTACCTGCCGATACTAACTTATCTCTTTCGTTACTTTTCCATGAATTAGGCGCTACCTAACTAGGATATGTTATAATCACGTAAGTAATTACTAACTTGTGACTAAAACGAAAAAAATGCGCAGTTGGTAAATGAAACCGTCAAGTGTTTACCTAGGTATATCTACGTACTACCTACTAATCTGTCTAGTTATCTAGGGATATTATCATTCAGTAAGCCTAAATATGTATAGGTAGGTATATAGACTCACCTAAAATTTTATCGCATGTAACTATTTAAGAGAGTGCTGAACGAGAAGTGTGGGGGTCAAGTTGCTTCTTTTTCTTCACACTTGACGCTAGACGTCGTCCAACCGCAGGCATATCCGTCACAAGCACACACAACACAATGACATCCACCAAAAACTATAACACTTAATTCATAATAAACACTGCATCCACAACACCCATTAGATAAACTCGCTGCCGGTGAAAAATGTTACAAAATGTCGCATGAACAGTTCAAACCTCAACGTTCGAATCACGCGTGAAACCACGAGTGTCGTTCGAAAAATAAACCGCTGTGCTCACGGGCGTGAAACTCCTGCGCAACCCACGCTAGGATGCAGACAATAACGCGGAACGTGGTATATATTATGATTCCAGAAACACGTAAAGCAATGTTACGATGAGCACCACGTCTCACGTCAGCGTGTATGACAGTTTCGTGCGGGATCTTAGCATTGACTGGCTTCGCGCAGGATGCGGCCCATTAGGCAAAAGAGCGTCCATTATTGTATTGTCGTGGGCTTATCGTAACGTTTGTGCTTCGGGACAGTCTCCTTAAATTGCTTGTCGTCCGGGAGCGATAAACGTGTGAGTGGCTCCATGGATGTTACTGTTTTCCGATTGGAGTTTAACGGACCGACGGCGGCGTAGTGTAAAAGCATTAACGGAGTCGTAAAACAGAATACCATTCTTTGAAAGGACGATAAGGTGCGGTAGTTTAGGTGGGTAAAATTCTTTTAAAGACACAATTTAACGTTATGGGAAGTGCGGCGGCGGCATAGTAGATTGGAAGTCACGGGACCGGATCCTACTTGCTCACGCCCATTTGACCAATTGAAGAGGCAACAGACGAAGTAGATGAGTATTTTTTATTTGCTTGCCATTGGTACAGTGCAATATAGTACGGTAGGTAGGTACATATTTTAAGGGACGTTAAGCGCTTTGAAATTCTGAAGTAACATACATACATACACTTCACGCCTGTCTCCCAGAGGGGTAGGCAGAGACTACAGATCTCCATTTGTCACGGTCTGACATACCCCTTTCGCTTCATCTACATTCATACATCTTTTCATACATGACCTCCGGTTTCGAGTACTTTTCACGCCACCTTCGGTCAGGACATCACCAATCTGGTCTTTATATTTCCTTCTGGGGCGACCTCTACTCACCCGGCCCATTACATCACCCATATAACTCTCTTTCGTCAATCGACTTTCATCCATTCTCTCCATATGCAAAATTTGGAAGTATAATATTAAAGGAAATTGAACTAGGGGAATTAAGTAAGAAGGGAAGTTCATAAGGCAGGTTGTCATGCTGATGCATTTCTAAAATAAACTTTTTCTTGCTTAAGAAAATAGTTATTTAGTTATCAATAAGCATAAAATATCTCTATCAAATATATATCAAAATATATCATCTAACACGTAAAAAGAATAAGGTAAAGTTCAACTTCACGTGTTGTGAATGAATGAACACGAATCTCAATGCTTAATCTACACCGGTATAATCTGGCTGAGTAATTTGTCCAGATGTCTTGTCTCTGGGACCCTCCTGTGCTCAGTCATCGAGGACGCGTCCATATTGATGACCGAATTTGAGCAAGGATGTTTAGATCTATCTGGAAGGTCAGACGTGAGAGCGGAAATTGGCATTAGAATACATTTTATAGGACATACGTATTGTCAACTAGTTTACGACATATCTAGGCTAATACTATGTGCTTTTTTGATGTGCCTTAGGAAATAAACAAAATCATTAATATTGTCTTTCACGGTTTGTAGGTAGTTAAGTTATTATATCTTACCAAGTACTTACAATACAAATATACTACAAACTAAGCAGTTAGGTGCAATGCGTTTGGAGACGAAAGTAGATCTACCGATCTGAGATAATAAGATACATCTTACATTATATAAATACACACATAAGTATCTAGTTATCTACTACTATTGTACCTACTAATTAATTCACAAACGACTGGAAGTATTTTTCAAAATCACAGCGTAACTCAGAAAACGATTTTAATTTCCTTCCAAATGAGAACTCACATTGGAACCGTAATGAAAACGTGCGTTTTGTTTCTAAACGTGATTGATTGAATACTGTAAAATGTTCTCGACATCCATACCCCCACTTTAGAGGCAGTCACACCATAATTTTCCGCCAATAGAAAGGCTGCATAACCTTCTAAGGCCAGTTTTCTGAAACGTGAACCAAGAACTACTCAGGTAAATTTTATGCTTTGTCTCACTGTAATGGCAAGTGTCAAAAAGAGACAAATGCGCCTCGAGGATTACTTAATCGTACGATCGTTAATTAGCTCTAACATAAATGGAAAATGTTTGACGAAATTAAGGATTATTTAGTTTGTTTTAGGTCAAGCTCAGTGTTGAGTTACCTCTGTGTTAGTTCAACCTTCCCCCACGTAAAAAAAAAATTTTTTTTCAAGTAGTCAGGCAACTAATCTTCATTTATGTATTTTCTATTAAATAGGCTATAACAAAATAAATATGTAGTTAGAAAACCTGAACAACATTTAAATAGTGATTTCCTACTTAAGTCCTTATACTGTTATAATCGCAAAAATAATATTACATAGATATACTTCATTGTTTCATGTAGTAGGCATTTACATTCAGAAATATATAAATTACTTTTGTAAGACAGTTTGTTGTCCCCAGAAGTGTGGAATACATCGACCAGATTGGTGAAAAGTACTCGAAACCGGAGGTCATGTATGAAAAGATGTACATAATTATATGTATGAAGCGAAATGGGTATGTCAGGACCGTGACAAATGGAGATCTGAAGGCTCTGCCTACCCCTCTGGGAGACAGGCGTGAAGTGTATGTATGTATGTCGAATAATACATACATTTACTTTTGTAAGGCCGTTTGTTGTTGTATTGCATACATTCACCTTATTATAGATAAATTATACTAGTAATAATAATCGTAGCTATTGTTTATTGATTGTACATACGTCGTACGAAAATATTTTGTCTCTGAAATATAAATAGGCCATTGACACCCTACTCTGGTTTTATGCCTTCAAACAAAGGGTACGACATTTTCGCGGCGAGTTATCAACCTTCGATAGCTCAGTTGGTAGAGCGGTGGACTGTAGCGGTATAAGTTGAAGACATCCATAGGTCGCTGGTTCAAATCCGGCTCGAAGGAATGTTCCTTTTTTTGTTGTTTTCTTGTTCTTTTTTGTTTGTAAAGTTGAAATAATTAATAACATGATCATTAAATAATAAAAAAATCTACTATTCTCAATTATTTACGTACTTAAATTATTCGCTATTAGAAACTGGCTAACTAAAATAAGAACACTGGTATTTTTTGTAATTTTTAATATTACGAACTTATTAAATTTAATTTATTTAACGCGAATAAAAAAAAAATACAAAAATTAATTAAAAAAAACATACCTGTTTCCGCCCGGGATCGAACCGGGGGCCTTGTGCGTGTGAAGCACACGTGATAACCGCTACACTACGGAAACTTGACGACTGAATGTGAAATTATAGACCGTATTATTTTAGTATGAGTGACATAATATTCCTTTCACTTTGAAATTAATTACACGAAAAAAAGGACACAGTAGTAACTGCGGACTGGTTTTATTTTTTTAGCGCCCTCTGGTGGCGATTTAGAATAAGTACATTACTTATTAGTAGTTTTGTGTAGAGAATCATAGATGTTGGAGTAGGAAAAGCTTATTTGTCACAGACTATTTAGGTGAGTATTCGACTTTAAATTGACGAGAAATATCATACATAAGTACATACACTTCACGCCTGTCTCCCAGAGGGGTAGGCAGAGACTTTAAATATTTGTCACGATCCTGACATACCTACCCCTTCCGCTTCATCTACATTCATACACCTTTTCATACATGACCTCCGGTTTCGAGTACTTTTCACGCCACCTTCGGTCGAGAAATAAGTGCATAAAAAATAGTAGTACTAACACTATATTGCGAAATATTGAGTGACTGCCTTTAGCTCCCTAACCGCAATTATTGCAATTAAGAATTGCAATAAGCAGGACTTACAGTAGGTATCATAAAACACCTTAATATTAAAAAAAAAGTTTACATATAACTTACTTTGAATGTAAACCGGGAGATACTGGCACTTGAGAAAATTTCTAAAAAAGAAAAAAAATTCAAAATCACCCAACTTCAAAATTAGAACGCGATCCGCGGGCGCCTGTCTCGGCGCTACGTCGATGGTGGTTCTGTTCCTGTAACGCGCGAGTCTTTTATATTAACAAAAAGGTCAAAAGAAATGTTCCCTTTTTATTGGACACCCGCTGAATATGGCTCATTAGTTTGATTCGCTGGGTGTGGTAATATGAGAGACACAATATTGTAATCAACTTCTCACCCTGTGTTCACGTTGTTGCTTTTCACCCCGTTGCCACGAACGGTATATCGTATGTCGGCGTAGAGAAGCTCTTGTTCACGTTTCATTGCGCTTTCACTGAGGACGCGGGTGCGACGAAATTTAACATGTTGAGCAATGAATTGTTGCGTATGAAAATATCATCCACCCAAGGCTAGAGTCTACGTCAAAGAATAATATTATAGTGATGCCCGACTCTGAAATTGTACAAAATTACATTTCATATCGTTGTAATGTGTGATGCGTGAACTGTTATGCCATGAATTACGTATGTGTCGCGTAATTTTACATTTTTATTGTCAAATAAAGTAAATGAGGCGACTCGGTTGCTGCATCCAGTATTCTTTGTGATTATTTATTCATGTGAAGAGCTAAGGGGATAAATCGGATTAGTTATATTTTTTACCAAATTGAGCGTCTGCGGTCCAGTTGGTCGGATCCTTGACTTGTAACCGGGAGGTCCCGGGTTCGAGTCCGGCTACTGGACGTGTACCAATGGGACTCTTTTTCAGAGCCTATGTACGCAACGCAACGCTCGTACGGTGAGGGACAACATCGTGATGAAACACGCACACCACAAGGTGTGTGAACCCTATAACGGCGATGGGCTCACCCCCTGTCACGTTGGGTTAAATACATTTAGTGAACCGTGGGTATTTGCTTTAGCAAGTGCCTCTGCCTACCCCGCTTTGGGATTAAAGGCGTGAAGTGTATTTTTTTTTACCAAATTGAATTTTCATTGTCTATGATGCTAAAAACGCACATTTTACCACATGCCGAAATAAAACAACCAAAGAACTCACCGAGTCTGGAAACAAAGTCTTCTATCAGAAGTACTCGGGAGTGAGGCTTACTACTGAGACAAAAAAAAATGTCGGGATATTCCCATCCACTTTCCCACCACTGTGATTCCTGCTAGAGCCAGGATTTACAGCGGCATCCAGAATAGACAAGAGCTCGATCAGTGACGACTGCGGCCTAGCCTTCTGTCTTGTATCTCACATCACATAGTTATTAATAAACTAAAGACGGTATAGAAATAAGAGGAAAAATATATTAATATGCGCTGCATTGCAATGCATACATATGATTTTTTTTTTGTGACTTCCCTAATCTAAATAGTGAGAGACAGCATAATTACAAACGAGGCACACTGAGATAGAAGTTAATTTATCAATACTGTAAAATATGCTTGATGTGACTAAGCCACTTCTTCCCCTTACCCCTTCATGTATACTTCACCATCATCGCCACAGCGTTGCGGGGTTTAGGGTTCTCCAACCAGTAGTGGGCTGGAATTCGCTATAAGCTCTAGGATACATACATACATACTGCGTGTAAAAGGACCCCGAGCAACGGTATTAGAAACTTTTAATATGGTGACAATGCGGGGAAAACCGAAAACGGATAACAGTGGCGTACCAATTGGAGAGTCATATGTCCAGCAGTGGACAAAAATGGGCTGATGATGATGCGGGGAAATGCAAAAATTTTTTTTCATCTCCATACAAAATAGAGAATTTTTGGATTTTTGTTTTCATTTCCCTACATATTGACCAGCCCAAAAACGTTTCTAAGACCATTTCTCGGGGTCCAGCAGTGGTCAAATATGGGCTGATGATGATGCGGGGAAATGGAAAAAAAACATTTTACTTCCATACAAAATTGTAAATTTTTTTGATATTTCCCTACATATTGACCAGCCCAAAAACGTTTCTAAGACCATCTCTCGGGGTCCTTTTACACTCTGTATTGTGTATACCTAAATATTATGTACCATACCTACATAGTTTCACTGCAATTCAGTATTCCGTTATGTAGTTAAACCCACACACACAAATAAATTATTATTTCGCCTGTATTTCGTTTATATGTACAGTCAGCCAAGAATCTGCTCTACCAGCCTAAGGTTGAAACTCGTATGAATGTCATTAGACATGAAGGTTCATTGTTCACTTGTCACAATATACCAACTCTACCTTATTGATGTTTTAGTGACACAGGAAGTGTCATCGAAACTGATAGACCATTTTCTTGGCCGACCGTACATAGCATGAGTGCAATACGTTTCTGTTGAAAGTGTTCTATTGTTTGTGGGTCATATAAACTGTCTGCAGGCAAACTTAGTAAAACATATTTTGTTTGCATTCCAAGTTGAGGAAAATATTTCACAAAACTGAAAATATCTGAGCTTTCTGAGTTTGCAATAGCTTTCAAGCTTGCAATGGGGAATTTTCTTTGACGTTTTTCTGACAGATTTTGCGGGCGGAGAACTGTCATACTTTCCAAACAAAGTTTGACAGTAATGACAGTTCTCCGTTCGGGCGGAGAACTGTCATACTTTCCAAACAAAGTTTGACAGTAATGACAGTTCTCCGTTCGGGCGGAGAACTGTCATACTTTCCAAACAAATTTGACAGTAATGACAGTTCTTCGCACGAAAATCTGTCAGAAAAACGTCAAAGAAAATTCCCCATAGTTTTTAAGACTTTTCTATTTTTTTTCCTCAACTGCAGATGATACTTTGACCATAAGAGCCAACTTCAATTAATTGGGCCGAACCGCGGGCCTTTGCTTTAGCAAGTGCCTCTGCCTACCCCGTTTCGGGATTAAAAGACGTGAGATGCATTTATTTTCAATTAATTGTTTTTTTTTCACGAATGCTCTCGATCAGTCAGATCGATACAGGTGACAGTCGAAATGACGGACATACAATACCCTATCATGTGGTGGGCAGAGATTATTATTTATCTCTCTATTTGTCACGGTATCCACTCTTTCGCCTCATCCCTCGTCCGCATTCATACATACTCGCCGGTTTCGAGTAGGTACTTTTTTTTACTAATTACAGATTAATCATAAAGAAGGTTTCCTATTTAGATATCGCTAGTAGGTGTCCAGGGCGTTCCGGAGCACATAGTCTACTTCCCTGGTCGGTCCACTCTCCTTCACGGTCCACTTTCCTGGTCGGTCCACTCAGTTTTCCTGAATCGACCACTTTTGTATCGAGTAGCTATTCGTCTATTTTCCCCAATGGTCTACTTTAGATAATTGATCTTGTCTCCCGTCAATTAGTACCATCCATTAAAAAAACACAAGTACAAATTTACTGAAACGAGTGAGTATGAATAATGCTTAAAATGTAATTGAAAAAATAATATCCTTATGTCAACTAAAAAAAATATTCTCAATATTTCCTCTTCTTAATGACATTATGATGACAAACTTTTAGTTTAGTACGTAGGTTATATCAAAGAAGGATAAATATTTTTATTTTTTTTTGTAAATCAATAATTATATAAAAACTAGCTGTCCCGGCAAACATTTGTTTTGCCATAATAAGTTGCCTTTGTACCCCGTGTATTGGGAGAAATACAACTGGCAGGGGGATAAAAAATAGACAGTAGCCGATTCTCAGACCTACTGAATACGCATATAAAATTTGGTAAAAATCGGTAAAGCCGTTTTCGGGAGTTATGGCAGAAACTGTGACCGAGAATTTATTATTAGATGAATTGATGTTCGCGTCTTGCAAACTCGAGAGGCGGTTGGACGCTTGTTAATTTCTTTTGGTCTTGAATTACACGTGGATTATTGTCTTCATGCAATTATGCGTGGTGTTTGCGAGACACCTAGTAGTAAAAAAAATACTGTTCACTTAATCTGATGCTTGAGTTGTCATTTCGTTGAATTCTCCCCGCCCCCCCTAATACAGCTAGCACCATCTATCATAACAAAGAGAAACAGGGGGACTGAAACATCAAAAGAGGGTATATCCATGGTTCTTCACACGCCACCTTCGACGATGGTAGTATTCGTATATCGATGTAGACACTTTAAATTTCAGTTTACATTGACATTGTACCATTTTTTAATGAAACGCGCACAGACATTGTAACTCAATATTTTTTTCAGAATTCAGTTTTTATTGCGTATATCTTATATTTAAGACCAAACACTGTTAGGGTGTGGCCACAAAATTATAAAATTCACCGGGTATATAGAACTCGAGCTTGGCTCTTTGGTATATAGCCGCGAATATAATCAAAGGAGGCTTTGATTATATTCGCGCCTAGATGAAAAATATTGAGTTATTGCACCATTTGGTTAATTTATTTCATAGAGCTCCACCATATTGACAGAAGATGACACCATTTTCAATATTTACCAGGCCTTATATGTGCACATAGGCAGTTCATTCTAGCATAGTACGAGTATTAGTTTGGTATCTTTAATTAAAACATTTAATAGCGTCGGTGGTCCAGTTGGTTGGTTAATTAACTTGCAATGAAACCGGGACCCTTTTAATCCCAAATTGGGGTAGACAGAGGCACTTGCTAAGCAAATGCCCATGGTTCACCAAGCGTATTTAACCCAACGTGAGAGGGGATCAGTTCATCGCCGTTATAGGGTTCACATAACTTTTGGTATGTGAACCCTATAACGGTATCCCCGTACGAGCGTTGCGTTGCGTACATAGTCTCTGGAAAAGAGTCCGATTAGTAGTACACGTCCAGTAACCAGACTCGAACCCGCGGGCTCCCGGTTGCAAGTCAAGTATCCGACCAACTGGACCACAGACTCTTAACCCTGACGCTGTTTCCATATAGGTAAATCCAGTGGCGTGCACTGACTTTTACGACAAGGTAGGCAGTAAAAGTAATCCCAAAGATTGACACCTATGTATAGGTAACTTGTCTTTACGAAATATGGGTACCTACTTACCTATCTACTCAGTAATGTAGTTACCTATATAGATACTTTAAGCTTCTTATAATTTTAAAAGCTATTTAAAACTGTTATATATAAAAATTGCTTACACTCTAACAGGGTCATGTATCTATCTGTCCTATTTTTAACACCTGTAACTATATACATGTTGGCATTAAATGATATGAGTATGATTAATACTCACCCACAAAACACAGGACCTTCGTCCGCCTATGTCGTGAGTAGGTACAACAACAAAAAGATCTAGCAATTACTCAATTATTAGGTCGGGTAGCCAAAATACTAAGGTAGGCAGTGTCTTATTGCCTATATGGTGTGCACGCCACTGCTATCTACTCACCCACAAAATACAGGACCTTCGTCAGCCTATGTCGTGAGTACAACAAAAAAAGATCTAGTGGAGTGGCGTGCACACCATATAGGAAAAAAGACACTGCCTACCTTAGTATTTTGGCTACCTGACCTAATAATTGAGTAATTGCTAGATCTTTTTTTGTTGTACTCACGACATAGGCTGACGAAGGTCCTGTGTTTTGTGGGTGAGTATTACTCATACTCGCATCATTTATTGCCAAAAATTGTAAACCCTGACTTCGAGTTTACATTTTTCTTTCATAAATTCCAGCCATCAAAAATGTCAGTGGAAGGTGTAATGGTGTCATACAATTACTCGGACAACGAGGAGCAGGCCAACATCGTGACGGTGGCAGCGTCCGGCATCAAGTTCTCCGACCGCTGGGTGCTGACCCACGGCTCCATACTCAGCCCACTGAAGCAGGCCCAAGTTATACTCCACAATAAAGGACGATCGATACTGAACGACCAGTTCTATTATGGTTTGCCGGAGATATACGTCACTTGTGAGAAGGTATGTTTGTATACTATATATGTAGTCAGTAGACGCCCCGCGATTTTCATTCGCGCAGTTTCAGCATTAATTTCTTTTCAAATATACTACCACCAAGTTTTGGATGGGTCACACCATTGGTAATGGTTACAATGATCATACAGAGACTTCATGTTCTTTTTAAATCAGTCTCACTAACCATTGAAGCCTAGATATTATGTCAAAAATATATTTTTTTAATGCTCAGCTTTAAAGATATCAGCTTTAAAGATAGCTTCTTTTTACCTACATCATAAAAAGAAGTCCTGTGCAAAATTTCATCTTTCTAGGGTCAAAGGTTTGAGCTGTGCGTTAATGAGTCAGTGATTAATGAATCAGTCAAAACTTTGCACCTTCCAGATAATGAATCAATAATAATTTGTTCGTTATTTGTCGTAATCCGGATTAGTCGTATACCATATTCGTCGTAATACGTAGACGAAAGTATCTAAAAAAATGGTTAACGCATTTCATTCGTCCACATAACATTATGTGAGCTTGGAAGCTCCAGACAGTTAGGCAGAAACCGAAGGTATCTTCTTCCATGTACTGAATAAGTTTCTCTTGATACCTCAAAGCTCATCAATCCGTCAACACCGTATGGTTCAATTGAGGAGAGATTTTGTTTCGTCATTTATTAATTTGACCATAAATGTAACATAATGATGTGTATTTAATTACAATTATCAGTTTAATGTACATAAGAACAATACAATACTTTATTACTATGTAAATTAAACTGAAAGTTGTACCTATTTCGTTTCACATTTTACTACGAACGTTGTTCTACCATCATCATCAGCCCACATTTGGTGTGCATTTGAACTGAGAGCTCAGATTTTCGGTGACCTTTTATCACTACGATTGTTTCTCCAAAATTCAATAAGAAATTGTAAAAACTTAAGACTGAAGTTTAAAAATTCTAAAAACTTGACAAAATAGTTATGTCCATTCCGATTGCACATCATATTCGTCCACTGCTGGGCATAGTGCTTCTGCACTATAGTAATATTGGGCTGTATTACCACGAATTTTGAATCCGACGAATCTGCAATACGACGAAAAAGGAACACACATTATAGCTTGTGGTACGCGAGGTTTGTTTCGTTGTTCCTGAGTATCTTACGTAAAATAGTAAATATTTGAATGTACCTAGAGCCCTCAGCGTCAGCAATGCCTATCTCAGCGTCAAACGATATTCATTGCTGGTTCCATTACACTTAATTTCACTGTGGTCCTTTGTAAAACAGCAATGGTCATAGTTACGAAGGTGTAGCAAAATTACCCCTAGATCTTAAATGTTTAAAACGCGTATTATAGCGCGAAGATTAACCAAAGATAAGCATTCAGCTTACACGACCACGACACATGTAACTGTGTCGAAACGTCGGGCAAACAACGAAGGTAAGCTGAATGCTTATCTTTGGTTAATCTTCGCGCCATAATGCCCGTTTTAAACATTTAATATCATGTCAGTGCGCGTTTCCTTAGAAAATGATACCCCTATATCCTCAATCTCCTCTAAATAAAGGCAGCTAATTCCATTCCCCCAGAAACGCAACCCGACCGAGGAGCGCTACGAAGAGATAGCGAACCTCTCGCGCAGTCGTTCAGACCCTGACTCCGACATGGACCACCACAGTTACCAGGTCCGCGTGCTGACGGGTCGCATCTGCCACGTGTGGCAGTGTCCTATACTGGACAGGTGTGTGGACGACGTGCTCTACAGCTGGACCATCGGCCATAGAGACGGCGGCATGGAGCAACAGACACAGCTGGGGAAAGCTCTCTTCTCTGTGTTCGTGCTTGTTGACCTGGAGTCGGATGATAGAGGTGAGGAACTTTTTTTTTTAAGTAAGCAATTTCGAACATGTACACTCTCTACGGTGTAGTTTTTGGAGTGACATCGGGATACTCCCATCCACTTTCCCACCACTGTGATTCCTGTTAGAGCCAGGATCTACAGCGGCATCCAGAATAGACAAGAGCTCAATCAGTGACGACTGGGCTAGATCCCGGGGGGCCTAGCCTTCTGTCTTGGATCCCACATAGTTATTAAACTAAAGACGGTATAGAAATAAGAGCAAAAATATATATATATGCGCTGCATTGCAATGCATACATATGATTTTTTTTTACTTCCCTAATCTAAATAGTGGGAGACAGCATTATTACAAACGAGGCACAAATTCCCTTGGAGTGACAGATAGGTACATCATATTTTGAACCGGCCAAATCCGTGTGGTGATGGCGGATAAAATACCAGTGTCACCACCCCAGCCCAACTTTTCCCGTCATGGGGGTCGTAAGGGGCGACCGAGGGAACTCTCCAGAGGACGGGCAGCAGCGCTCGCTGTGAGCTAAACCACCACTGCGCACGTCGCCAACCCGCCTGTCATAATTTTTGCCATTTCCCCCCAATCGATCATGAAAATCATTGCTGAAGGCCCTCGTTCAGCAGTGAACGTCATGTGGTTGTTCATGAAAAAAAGTAAGAGGTTCTAAATTCTGCACGACTCATCTCAAAACTTTTTACTGGATGAATCTATTCTGATAATTCTTTATTTGAAAGCCGGTGTGTCCCATGTGGTCCCGTTGAATTAGGTCATCTGTGAGAAAACCAAGACTTTTAACTAAAAAAAAGGATCATCCAAGTCCTTTCAAACAGTCAAAAGTTTTGAGGTAACAAACATTAAAAAAAACCGACGAATTTAGAACCTCTCTCTCCTTTAAAGTCGGTTCAAAAGTGCTCCGTCATAGATCACATCGCAACTTAACACCAGGAAGGATCGTGGTCAAACCCTTTTTTTTAAACATTTAAACGATAATAGGTAAAGATAATAAACAAATACTAGTGCTCAAGTATTATAATATTGTTTTTAATAGTCGTACAGATAGTTTACAGGTACATAATACTCTTACTGTTTATCTTTACCGCATGTCTCCAACATTGCTGAAACAAAAATATAACAATTCACCAATCTAAATCTATAAAAGGAGAAGCTTACTTAGACTTACTGAATACCTGACTGACTGACAATTAACACGCAGCATAAACGTTGGCAGGGACTTAGCTACCTTAACGCTGCTTCGGGAAAGGAATTTCCTAATTCCCACGAGAACGGGATATACATATAATGTAGTAAAGCATGAATAATTTTCCCTGTTTTCTTCACATTTTCCATTATTTCTTGGCACCTAATAGTTGCAGCGTGAGGTTATATAGCGTAAGCCTTCCTCGATAAATAGTCTATTCAACACAAAAATATTTTTTCAATTCGAACCAGTAGTTCCTGAGATTACCGCGTTCAAACAAACAAACTCTTCAGCTTTATAATATTAGTATATAGATATGGGCAAAACAGTATTTGTCGGGTCACCTAGTCGCGTATAAAACTTTCTGGGTCGCCCATGATGATTTGGAAAGTAGGTAAGTATTTTACTTGTATAATAAATTATTTATGTGACTAACGCGTACTTGGCCAAGAATCTGGTCTACCATCCTAAGATTGATTCTCATATGGATATCATTAGACCTTAAGGTATATTTTTTACTTGTCACAGTATAAAAAATGTGCCTTATTGATGTTTTAGTGTTTCTGGAAATGTAATCAAAAATTTCATTTTAATAAGGTACTACGATATTTTTTCATGTAGTTTTTTACTACAATCATGTAAACAAGGGTTAAACACCATTCAGATATCAAATCTATACTAATATTAGAAAG
>SJJU01009590.1:0-14127 GCA_012932125.1 Conopomorpha cramerella | reverse complement strand
TTGTTGTGTGGCACATCAGGTGCGCGACAACTCGCGGCACGTGATCCTGGGCACGCAGCAGTTCAAGCCGCACGAGTTCGCGGCGCAGATCAACCTCTCCATGGACAACGCCTGGGGCATACTGCGCTGCATCATCGACCTCTGCATCAAGCAGAAGGACGGTATGTACATCACTATCTATTACCACCGGAGTTTTGCCTTGAGGTGGCGTGATTGCGCATTGGCCTTTCGACCGCCATTGTTTTACTCAGGGTGAAATTAAAAACGTTAGCGGAACTCTAGAAAGTCACTGAGTTTATGATATTGAACAACTTTTCCTAAGGAACCCTATGTCAAAAACGAAAAAAAATCGCCTATTCCCCAAACCAAAAACAACTAGACTTTAAACTGACATGTAAAATAAAACGAGACAACAATATTAAAAATATGCAAGAGTGAGAGGGTAAGAGACAACGCCTTCTGTCCCTTACCGCGTATCAGGGTAAATCTGTATCCAAACTGTCAAATTAGTAGTAAAAGTGACAGTTTGGATCCAGAAGTACGTCATTTTCCATACATTTTGGTGGGAAAGAGACAGACTGAAGGTCGTACGCCGCTTGCAAGTCTAGTTGTGTTTGGTCTGAGGTCTATTCATATAAAGTGACAATCAGCTGATCGGTTTGTATGAAGAGGTGATTTTTTTTACTGACAGGGTTCCTTGGGGAAACTTAACATATCATGAGCTGAGTGACTTTCTCGAGTTTCACCAACATTTGATTTAAAGTTGTTATCAGACACCAGTATTTTTGAAGTCTATGGTTTCCAGAACAAAATTCCAAATCACGAGAACAGTATCTTGTCATTTGCCAGTGAAAATGTTATGAAAGGCAAATAAAGCGAAATTGGAATTAATACCTGTTTGGTAAAGCCTGCGTAGATCTAAATGAATGCAAACATACTATTTTAACGATATATTGTTTCCATCATTATAAAATGTATGACCGTAGACTTAGTTTAATGGTTTTAGATAACTTTGTTCGTAACGGTCGGTAACCCTGTATACCGGATGTCCAAACTACCTTCGTTTTTGTTCGGCATTTCAACTCGGTTACACATTTATTTGCAACACATATTTTATAATGTGTAGTGACGCGGTTATCTAGAAATCAAATATACATAATTCACGCGCCTTAATACCCTTGTAACACTTGTTAGAATATTACAAAACAAAAATCAATACAACTTCTCGTTTTAACTCAATATTGTTCACCGGGTGTATGGGCGCGAATATAACCAAACGTCGAGTAAAACAACGAAAGGTAAGCTCGAGCTTGTCTTTGGTTATATTGGCGCCTATACACCCGGTGAACAATATTGAGTTATAATGTCTGTGCGCGTTTCATTAAAAAATGAACTTCTCGTTTTCCCCAGGCAAATACCTGATAATGAAGGATCCGAACAAGCCTTTGATCCGTCTCTACGACATCCCGGACAACACGTTCGAGTCTGACGCATCGGAAGACAGCGGCGACGAGCAAGCGGACAACACTTTTGCCCCACTCTACTCTTACGGAAACAACAAGAGAATTTAAAACGTTTTGGTAAAATTGTCGCGGGTAAAACAATCTCTATTGTGTACACGTAAGGGTCGTTTTACCTTAATACAACAACCGGTATTATAGTATATGTATAACAGTTTTTCTTTTTCAAAGTAAGTTAAAAATAATACACAGTGTAATCCTTATGAGTTTATTCTTTATCTATTCGGCAGAATACAATTTTATAGTCACAGCCGAGTGGGTTTTATTTTCATGTGTTATCCTTTTGAGTATTTTATTATTTTCTCCTTACGCGATTTTTGACCCAATTTCAGGAACAGAAAACAGCTTCTTTTTTAACTTATGGTTGAAAATGACAATGTAATTATTGCCATAATTCCATTACTACTTGCATGGTGTAAACAAAGCAATGACCGACAACATCCAATTGGACTCTGTTCGATAAGGGTCTTAATTATCATTTGGATAAATCCTATGTCTAAACTTTATAAATATTAAATAAATCTATTTTTATCATAAATCTAATAACTATGCTACATCTTGATTTGACGACTGCGTGTTAGTTCTTAAAGTCTGCATTTCCGAGCCGTTATCCTTTAAGGAGTCCTGCACCTCCTCCAAAGTCTTGCCCTTCGTTTCCGGCACCAAAAAGTATATGAATGGTACACCTAAAGCCGCCACGACCGCAAAAATCCAAAACACCGTGTGCAAACCGAACATATCCTTGACGTTTTGATAACTCTTTGCCACTAAGAATGATAATAAACATGCGAACATTGTCGCGGCGCTCGACGCTACAGATTTCACATTCATAGGGAATAATTCCGCTTGCATCACATAGGGAAGGTTACCAATGCCAATAGTATATAAAATATTGAACGTCAGTACGGCTGTCAATGGCAAGAAAGAGAGAGTCGATATGAGTGAAGGGTGCAGCGAAAAGTCAAGAATGTAGAAGTATACGCCTAGTGCGGCCATCGCTATTGTCACACCGGCTGTTGAGGTTAGCATCAGGACCCGCTTGCCGAAATACTTGGGTAGAAACGTCGCCAGTATACCTGCAAATAAGAACGGAACAGAATAAGACTAAGACTTACATATTTAGCACGATGGATATGCTCCTTATACCCATTGACGTGGGCTCTTATAATTATGGGCATCATTCTGTAGACTAATAGAATGCGCGACCATGCGAATGCATGTTTATAGTTGAGCATATCTATCCCTCCGGCTGATTAGGTATTATTCTAAAAATGTACCGATTAAGATAATGTACTAACTCTAAAAGTTACTTTTCCCAAAATGACTGATTTTCTCTGATTATAAATGTCTGAAATGAAACTGTCAAATTGAAGTACAGTCAGTTACTTTACTGAAATAAAAGAATGTATCTACCTAGTGTCCTATGGTACTAATAAAAAATGACGTTGTTTAGGCATAGAAGTAAAAAGATTCTTCTCTTTTATAAATCATCTTTTCTCTTCTTTATGCTCAAAATGTTTTTTAGGAATTGCACCTCCGAGATTTTGAATTCAGTCAGTTCCTTCAACTGCTTCTTGTAGTTTAGGTTAAAGACAATATCAAGACGATTCCTTGAAGCTGAGCTGAACATAGCATTACGAATTCGTGTGTCTTGATACGTCGCCTCTTTCCGTACTTTGTACTGAAACCTTATGATGGTGGGCTTATGAGGCATGAGAACATTTAGGCGTCTGTGCAAGCCCTCAATAGCATTATTCGTGCGATGCTTCTCGTTGGAACAGCTTATAAATGATGTTGGTAGTGAGATCCACTGTTTTGCGAAATTTTGTATAGCTACTAACTGTACTCAATCTATCAGACATTTATAATATAAGACATAGACATAAAAGGCTAGTAAGAAAATCAGTCATTTTGGGAAAAGTACTTTTTAGAGGTAGTACAGTATCTTAATCGGTACATTTTTAGAATAATACCTAATCAGCCGGAGGGATATCTATGTATTCATGTAAAAATAATATACACCTTTAGTGCCAAAGCATAAGACAAGAAATCAAGATCAGAATTCTCATGAGACGTATCAAGGTGGGTCTTATTAATGTCTCGATTATGTATGTTTCGGGGGATTCGGAGGTACGATTCATAGTACAATCTAATGGTACAGTCGGCCAAGAACCTGCCCTAAGGTTGAAACTCATATGAATGTCATTAAACATTAAGGTTCACTTGTCACAATATACCAACTCTACCTTCAATTCAATTCAATTTATTAAAAATGGCTCTTATGTTCAGCTTTAGAGCCGACAATTCTGCCACAAACAACTCTACCTTATTGATGCTTTAGTGACACAGGAAGTGTCATCGAAACTGATTGACCATTGAAATTGACCATTTTCTTGACCGACCGTACCACGGACAACAAACTAAATGTATCAAAAGTTCTGAACTTACCAGCTACCAACTGTACGAAACCGTAGATAATGCTCGCACTAGGGCCGGAGATTGAGCTGCTGTGCTGGAAGATCATCTGCAGATACGCCTGGATGGCCACTATTCCCGTAAGGTACTGGAGCACCTTCAGTCCTGTTGTAGAGGGAGAGTTACAGATTTTTATTCTATACAGGAACATTGCACCTCTCACTTGATACTGATACCATAAGATGGCCCTGAAAAGTCTCATAAATGTCGCTTAAAATAGTAATTTCACAAAATCTTAAAAGTTTATGGGCATGATCTATGCATCTGTTTATGTCTACGGGGTATATGAAGATATATATTTTTACGTAACTAATGAAACTAGCCATAAAAGTTTTACACACGTAGAATAACTACCAATTTACGGCCCTTATTAAAAACAATAATCAGCACTCAAGTGAAATTACTTAGAGACAAACTTTACTTGAACAGATCTCTGCTATAGGGAATTTTCAGAATACGATTCTAAAAAGTTACGACTTTATACCCACGTACTTACTAAAGATTTCCACTAAGACATTGTGATGATGCGAGGTATTTATAAAATCTGAAGTGGGAATAATTATTCTGTGCTGTCTGCTCACCAGCAATTATCCATACAGGTCTTCGGTACTGTTTTCGTGTGAACAACTCCATCATAGTACTCTTTTGCTCCATGCTGCGACGTACGTGGGACCTGATGTCGCTCAGCTGCTCATCTATTAGCTGAACAATAAGAAATTAGGTATTAAGTGACTGAGAACTTTTTTGTTATGGATCTTTCATTACCCAGACGCTCATGGTGGTGACTGCGTTATGTTGGACTCACACCGACTAAAACCAATCGGCTGTATATCGGGTGACTCTGGGATATCTACAGAACGCACCGGTGCTATCCTCGCATTACCTCCACGGACACCCCACCTACAGGCAATAGTTAAGGACAATGGGAGCATAGTACTTCCAGGCAATTATCGAAACGATCGACAATAAATCCTTACTCTTGTGTAATAAATGTAAGAACGTTTTAAAGAGGATAATAAACTTAAGAACTTCTGGGCCAATTAAAAAAAAATACCGATAGAAAGAAAGATTTATTCCTGAGTATCATATCTATCATACCATTTTATCCCGAAATTCCCACGGTAACGCAACAAAACATCGCACGGAACAGCTATTTATAAACGTTGAAAGTTGATTACAATCATCTGGGAATTTGATCTTTTCACCGTGAATTTAACAATTGACAACTTTGCATAACTAATAAGCAGTATAAATAAAAAAAACCGTTTCTGTATTTTCGTTTCAGGATGCTGTACAAAAAATATTATATTTTTTAGATGCGAAAATTCGGAGATAATACGTAAAATGTGAAATATCTGTGATGACGTCATTACTTTGTGCGAAATAGGTGGAATTCAAGCCTATCCTTATTTTTTTACAAATCAATATAATTGACAATATTAGTGACGGCAGAATCGTCAGTTTCAAAACAAACAATAATAGCAATTATTTCAGTAGTTTTATTTTCTTCTTGGAATAAACCTGCCTAAACGCTATTTCGCTACTATCGATAAAAATGCATCAACCTGAACGAGAGAAAAAGAAATATAAGGAGTAATATTACTCTGACTCGACGTGGTTAGCAAATAAATAAACACACCTTTCTAACAGCAAAAGTAAACAAAACAACAATCTACACAGACTACAACTTGAAAATTGACATTGACAGCTATAGTTTTCTTTTCTATCTATGTCTGATCTGTGTATCCATAATAGTGACGTCATATGGCGCTTACGCTCTTTCGAAAAAAATCAATATTAAAAGTGAAAATCATGAATGAAAACATTATTTTTATGTCGAATAAAAAATACGGGTCAAATAATTTTATATTTTCTTCAATTTTCAATAAAAATATCATTTACCATTCGAAATGCAAAGTTGTCAATTGATTCTCAAGTTGTTTACTAAGTGACGACAAGCAGATATAAATAATTTATCGTTGATTAAATTTGCTTAACAGTTATTACAATGTTGTTGAACAAAACGAAGCCATTCGTGCACATAAATTCTCGTTTCTACTCCATTTACCTGGCGGACGTAATAAATGTGTATAGGTAGAACTGTTCAAAGAACTTTAGTGCATTTAAAGTAGTAATGCTTATTTTGTCTGACAAAACACGGTCTGCCCGGTTTACAATAGATACCTACTGGGACAGTATTTTATTCATTAATTGGATTTAGTCGTTTCTAAGTTTTAAAACCAAGGTGTAAACAAACGTGCAAAAACATGTATACACTTAGAAACATTTCAAAGCCATTTTCTCTTAAAATAACGACTGCTACTTACCTACTTATATGGCTTTGAAATGTTTCTAAGTGTGTACACTTTCTTGCACGTGACTATACCTAGTATTCTCCCGTCATACGAAGAAAAGGCGTAACATCATATTACTTTCATGAATGAGCTTCAGGGCTCCGACCAAAAACTAGACTTGCAATCCGAAACTGACGTTTAGAGTAAAACGAAGGAGTGAAAGAGTATAAGAATATATTTTCTGTCCAGTACTGGGTAGCAGAGTAATTCTGGATCCAAACTGTCAAATTAGTAGTAAAAGTAACAGTTTTGATCCAGAAGTACATCGAATTCCATACATATTGGTGGGAAAGAGTGGTACGCGGCTTGCAAGTCTAGTTGTCTTTGGTCTGAGGCTGTAGGGCCACATTAGGATATTTTTTCTTCGCCCAAAGCCAATAATTGTGCCATTTCTCCTATGTGCGGCAGTGTTCTAGGTATAGTCAAGGACAACCGAACAGTTCCGATTTTTTAACGATACGCACACTGACCTCGTGACCACTACGGTACATGCACCTGTGTCGAAACTTCGAACAAAACAAAGAAGGTAACCCTAATACTCTTTGATTAATTTCGCGCTGTCATACCCGGTATAAACATTTATATAATGTATTAGATACTTACAACCAACCTTTTCATCGCTGATGCCTTTGATCTTCGCGAAGACATCCCTTGCGCCGTCCAAGTTACCAACCATAAGGTAGTAATATGGCGTCTCCGGTATCCATAGACAACAGACCACGTACGTGATAGGTATCGTCAGTAGAATGGTATTCAGCACGTTGTATGAAACGTAGGGTCCTATACCGTATATTAGTAGGCCCCCTAAGTTGTTCATAACCTGGACAAGCATGCCCAGGCTACCTCTGATGTCTTTGTCAGCTATCTCAGTTATGTATATCATTGTTACCTGCAGAGAGAAAGTAGGTAAACATATAGTAGGTATCTTAAAGTGTTCTGGTGTAAGTACCTATTACGTTTCATTATTTAGGTAGGTAAGTAGAAATCATAAATGTGTATAAAAAGGTACCTACCTAAAGTAAATTTGTACCTACGTAAAGACTGTGGTAAAGATAAGTTCTGCCAGCATTTTGAAATGCAAATAATCATGAATATTTTCAAATATCTTACTGATTCCTACCTAAGTAGTTACTTGTAAAATACGATATTCCATCTTATTGTCAGTAATGATGGGTGGGGAACCATACAAACTCACCACTGCGATCATGCCGGTGGACACTCCTGTCAACAATCGGGCTACGTACATCAGCTCCATCGATGATGTCAGCATAATTATACACTGAAATTTAATAAAAAAAACAATATAGCACAGCGCTCAAAGAAAAAAGTGACAAGAAATATAACGCTCTGAGATTTATTTAAACAAGCTCATCTGTACAAAGCATGACAACATCAAATATATGTCGTGTCTTGCTTGACGCGCATGCTAGGCCTACAGTTAGTTTAAAAAAAAGGTATTTATTTCCTGAAGTTATTTTACAATGGGGAATTTTCAAACTACAAAACTTTTTTATCTAGATGTCGCTAGTGGGTGTCCAGGGTGACATCTGTCAGGTACATTTTAGTGCGCTTTTTTAACTAAGTACAGTAACCGACACTAAGGAAGTCGTTTAGTTAATTAACGATAAAAATAATAATATTTATTTCAGAACAATTGAACAGTGAGACAGTACAGTAAAGTGGACATATAAACACTATTATTCAATATGTTAGTGTGTCACTAGGTAGGTACACCTCTAAAAGGGCAGAGCCATATTATGGTAAAGTTAGTCATTTCGATCACATCTATCCCCCCTAAAACAGCTAGCGCCATCTGTCATAATTAAGAGAAACAAAATCTTGGTTAACAAAGTCTTCCCTGTAAGTACAAAGATACTTTGTGCTGACGAATGACTCGTAACATTTACAGGATATTTGTCCTTTTTGTGGATAGTATTTATAATAATAGGTATGAGTTATGATGTTTTATTCTAGAATAGGTACGAATTATACTCACTGTTCCGATAGTACCAGGGACAGCTGAGGCGAAAATGGTCCTTTTCCGTCCAATCTTCTGGCACAGAACCTGCGACGTGTAACATCCAGGCAGAGCGCCTATGAGGTTCATCGACACTAACCACGATAACTGCGCCTGTGAAAATATAAGAAATGGGAGTCTATACAGAATGTTTCAGAAACCCTGAGTCCATTTCAGTTGATCGAGTTGTATACGTTTTTTTTTTTATTCAAGATATTGACGTCTGTACGCTTACAGAAACATTAGACTTCGGCTTAAAAGGGTATTCCCGGAGTAGATAGGTAGGGTACCTATATTTCGTAAAGACAAGTTACTTATGTAAACATAGGTGCCAATCCGTGGGGATTACTGCCTACCTTGTCGTAAAAGCCAGTACACGCCACTGTTACTTATGGTGGTAACCCCGTCCCGTCCCATTTTGAAAGTCCACCACCATTCAAGCCCTACCTGCCTCTCGGCGGACGGGCCATTCTCTGGGGACGTGCGTCTTGTTTTTGCCTCTTTTAATGCACACGATTCCATACAAATTATTTTTATCCATCCCTGCTTTGTTGTGTTACCGGTGTACTGGCGTGTCTACTCGTATTAGGGTGGTTTACTTAGGGTCTAAAAAAGTTATTACCTAAAGGTTAGTTTATATCTGCTATAAGTTAGTCTATATTATGCTCTGGGAATTAAAGAGAGGGGTCTCTGAGAAGAGGCCGCCCCGATTATTGGGATTGGTATTATTATATTGGGATCTGGATATTAATGTTTATACAGTCTCTGAGCTACCAATTTGTAGCTTAAGGCCCAACTAATGCTAAACTCCTTAATGCTAAATGTGGCCTAATCTGTCCACCCCCTTTTGGGGATTACAGACGTGACTGTAGGCAAGTTGTTGAACAAATCGTTAAATGTTTACACGATTAACCATCGTTTCCATGACTAATCTTATCAGCCATTATACATACATCAGAGACGAGGCTGCCGGCTTCTCCCTTCTTGAGTTTAGGTAGCGCTGGAGATGCCCACGACAAGGCGGCGCCGACGAACATAAACGACAATGATGCTGAAAATTGTCAAGGTGTTCCCATTTTAAATTTTTGTTGGCTATAGGTTCATTTACACCTTTAACTAGGTACTCTATAACACCTTAACGTTTTTACTGATTTTAAGCGACTTCAAAAAGTAGTTTTTCTCAATTCGACCGTATACTTATGTGCTTTATTTATGTTTGTTCGCCTATAATGTCGTCGTTTATTAATCGATTTTGAAGATTTTTCCTTGATAGGGAAATCAGGTTTTGATGATGGCCAACCCGATAAATCGAAGGGAACTTTAAAAAAAACGTCTGGACGGGCGACTATTACTTTCTTTTAAAAAAAAAATTTTTTGATTTTTCAAGAAACAGATAGTTTCAAATCGTTTCTCAGGTTTTGCCATTTAATTTAACTTTTTTTCTTTGTTCAGGAAACATACAAGAATTTTCTCAGTAATGGCGCTACGCTAACCCCTTAAATTAATGTGATAGAAGATGGATACTGTGGGACTCAAACCATGCGCATTTCCGACCTACGTTGAGGCGACGGTGGTATACGATACATCGCCGGTTGGGTAAGTTTTTATGCAAACAAACATCACCCGTAATGCAATATAAATGAAGCAATTGTTTGAATAAGTTACACCAATTTAAATATTACGCTTGGCGCTGCTCAGAGTACTAGACGAGGGCCTACCCCAATTATTTCCATGATAATTTCGGAGGAACGAGGCTTAGCTGTATATCTTACTGAAAAAAAATATTGTAGAAGAGTAGGTGTTATTTATAGACATAGAATTGAGGTCACTCACGATAGACCGTTGTCGGTATAATAAAAAGAACGAGAAAAGAAACTGGGTATTGTTAACGATAACTAATTCGTAATTTCGGTCTAGTCTTTTCGCAGGAGGTTGACAACTGCCACCCCGCGGTTTATTCTGTTCCCGTGGGAATACCGGGATAAAATAAACCCAAATGTTACTAATACGTAATGTCGATTTCTAACTGTGAAAGAAGCATCGAAAGCCGTCCAGTTGATTTTGAGTTTATTCGTTACAGACAAAAATCTCGTATTATTAAATCCAATATTATTACGTGAGAGATGTAAGTATTCTTATCAACATATCTATCTAGATAGTTATGTCAAGGTAGGTAAGCGCTTCTATTATTTGTCATGGAGATATTTATCTCACCTGAATTGATAATATATAGAAAATATAACAACAAAGTGTAGGTTAAACCTTGAAGGAGAAAAAAACTATCTAATCATTGCATTTCGTCCGGGTGCAGGTGGCCTTGGGAGGTTAGTGAGAATATTATGTAGGTCTAGATATTTCACATGCAGTAATCTACACCTTTACTGCGATCCCAATATGACTACAAAAAAGTTATAAGGCTACTGGAAGCTGCTGTTTTTCTTTAGTGGTATATACAGGGTGATACGGAAATACTCTGGGCTGATGCTGATGGACACTGTTTACGCACCCTACAAAGTTACTTTTGTTCGCCCAGAAACCAAAAATAATGTTGAACTGATCATGTAGAGTCGATCAGCTGATTGTAAATTTTGTATGTAGAGGCTAACTATTTCGGGTGTGAAACAGTGGACTACGGCTTCCCCGGATATTTCCGTATCAATATGTATACGAAAAAAGGGACACGAGACCAATAAACAAAACCATATTTAAACACAATTAGAAGCCGAAACCGCAGGGTTGTTAGAATCGGCTCTACAATTTTATTATAGGCAATTGTAGAGCCGAACAATAATATGAATAATAATTATAGGTACTATAACAGCTTTAATGGGTTATTATCTCTACCACATTTCTTACAAATATTTAATAAGTATTACCTACAATGTAAAATTTAAAATTGAGACTATCGCTCAGAGTGATTTCACATAGATAGGTACCTAATTCAAGGATATTATAGAGCTTAACAGATAGAGTAATTGGGTAGTACCTATCGACCTGTGTTGCTATCCAATAATTATTCATTGACTTCGGCATACAGCGAAGAAAACGTAGCTGTGGCCATTATTCCGGCGGGGACAACAAGACGTTGTCTAATGTAAACGCTTGTTTCACGCGGTCTGCGAGCATCGAAATCGAACACTGAATTTGAGTAACTTGGTGCGCTAAGGTGAACGACCGATTCGGTTATATTCTCAAACGCTTCCTTGTTCCGGACAGCGCCTTTAAGTAACGTCGTTAGACAGAATTAAAAATCAACAAACATTGAACTAAACATTTGCATCACGGCACCGGCTTTTATCTACGATTCAGCGTAGAGGTCTGGGTCAGAGAGCGGTCGCCTCAGAAATAGCCGCATTTCTTTTTTTAATTAATTATTGATTCAGCGTTCGGCTAAAATACACAGTACTTACTCCACACATACAGTTGTCTCTTTCTTACAAAGCGCACTGTAATCACTCCAAATCAAATAACGAAATGACAGACATTTTGTTTGTCGTAATTTTGTATATAACCTAAGTTTTATTTACTGTTAACTACCCGTACTAATAACGAAACTTTGGATTGAAATAGATTGTTTCATTAACTATCTTAACTAGAGAAATAGCATTACTATCTGTTTCTTTATAGCGAAAAAGTAAGAAAAATACAACTTACCACATATTCCCGCCAAATACTGCGTCGACCGTTTATAAGCAGCCATTTCTAACAGCGTCTAAAACCGGAGTGTTATTTGCACTACGATAAAGAGTTCATACTTTAGACTTAAATGAATGAGTAGGCAACTATACACACGGTCACATAGTATTTTTGTGTGAACAGATTTAAGGTATGTAAATAAGTGCACAGTGAACTAGACATGCGTTATACCGATCTCTTTATAACCAATTTACATTTGCGATACATTATAATAAGCTATTGTAAGCTGATTATTATCGTGCTATCTCGTCCACTTTACGACTCACTGACTGTGGCTATAATAGCTGCGATACGAGACGCAGTTGAGTGTCATGACAAGACATAGACGTGTTTATCAGCGCGTATGTATTTCTATTTTGCCGGGTTTTCTCATACGTTCTTGAACAATTTTACTTAAGAATTAACTGGAATTCTCGACGTGTTGTTGACTTCCATTGGATAACGTCAGATTACGATATATTGACAGCGTAGGTCAGGCGCATTGTCATTGTAAAATAAAATTATAAATGTTGTTATACGGGGGCCTTACCTAGCAGACGCCGGCGACACTAAACGTACCTATAGTCAAGACAATAATCTTGACATACCTTTTTTACGGAAGAAAAATCCATTATTGATGCCTTGTCGCCCAGGGGAGAGACTAGGTAATTATATATATAGTTATAGGTTACTCTCACCGTCTAAAACCCTTCCGGTGGTCGTGGACGGTGCGTGTCGGTCTCCAGGATCTCCTAAGAACGCACCGGTGTCAACCTCGCAATAGTCAAGACTTACTCGAGTCAGGACTAGGCCATAGGCTGGTGGGGTTTAATTTTATACAGGGAACTCTGTTGAACTTTGAAAAAATCTTCACAGTTCTAAAATAGATTTTATGTAGGGCGAAGTTCGCTTTATTAATCTCGACCTTAGAATCTCGCTGCAGAAGGACAGGGCGGTTTGTTCCTGAAATTTCCACTGACAAATGCCCACTATTATGTTAGTTTGGTACAGGTATATTTATGTATTATATATTTTTAACACAATAGGTGTTCTATTTAAAACTAGATAAACACTTACATATCTGTACCTATGCTAATACAAACGCTATTGTATTTCATTAAGATTCGAAGAAGGTATCTAACTTCTCAATGTCGTAAAGAAAACCGTGATAAGTGAACCGAGTATGTAAGTATTGTACACGATTAATTCATTAAAAAATCAGGCGAGTGTTGCTTTACCTATACATTGCATCAGGTTGCGTTTATACGAAATACTAAATTCTCTAGATTCTAGATCTAGATCTAGATTGATACTGAACTATGAAAAAATCGCTAACACGATCATGTAAATTATTATATTGGTAATGAGTGCGAGTTAGGCCTGATAATAACTAAAAAAAACACTTGAGCATCGAAATAAATCTACTTAAATTTTTTGGTTGCCTCTCCAGTGTGATTGGCTGCTATGTCACACATCGTGCGTCTTACCGTGTTTCAACCAATAGCATTGCCTCATTATGTCTTGTGATTTCTTTCTTGGAACGCTTTGCTAGGGGGGCTGATGAATAGAGGTAACCGCAGTGCGATACTCAAAATTTGTCTTCCTCCATCTATGGCAACACATTAACAAATCCTAATTAACATCCCGCCGCTATGGAGCTGATTACAGGGTAGTGTTAGGCTTCTAACTAAATCCCCTCCGATGGGGTATTCTTCTGTCACTGTAGCTGTTGTTGGGCGAGCCCTCGACATCCAGAAGACGTTGTTCCACCTCGTGGTGGACGGTGATGTTCAGCTCAAGCGTTCTGTATCACTGCGGTAACCGGGCCATATGGCATCATACTCTTGGCAGGGGATTCTTCTTAAGGGCCCGGGAATGCTGTGCAGACTGAATGCTCATCGCCACTTGCGAGCTCCAATTTGTGGATTAGGACACCTCTACTAATGGCAGACCTATCCTCTACGCAGGCCGACAAAGTGATCTCCTATTTCGGTACTTATACCCTAAGACTGGAACTCTAGTATTTTTAATATAATTTCATCTATTTAAAAAAATGAACTTTTACTCATTGGGTAACGCAACTCTC
>SJJU01009585.1:0-11187 GCA_012932125.1 Conopomorpha cramerella | reverse complement strand
TTTCTTTCAATATACCTTTTAAACCTTCCCTGGACTTGGACTGGGGTATAAATCTTACTACGGCAAAACAAATGTTTGCCGGGACAACTAGTCAGTGTATCTGAATGAGTTTAGGACCCCGTTGTAGTAATAACCCTTCGGACGTACGTATACTTCGGGCCTTTCTCTCAGAAGGGTAGGCAGAGATTACATACGTAGATCTGCGTAGATGTCACGGTCCTGCCATACCGCTTCATGTCAAACATACATTTTTTTCACACATGACATCCGGTTTCTAGTACTTTTCACAGCGCTTTCCGCCCGGATATCACAAATTTTATCGATGTATGTCCTACTGGGGCGACTTCTGATAGCAATAAAATTGTATTGTCTTAATTCGAATGTCCTATGTACGCAACGCAACGTTCGTACAGTGAAGGATAACATCGTGATGAAACTCGCACACCACAAGGTGTGTGAACCCTATAACGGCGATGGGCTCACCCCCTGTCACGTTGGATTAAATACGCTTCGTGAACCGTGGGCACGTGCTTAGCAAGTGCCTCTGCCTACCCCGCTTTGGGATTGAAAGTCATGAAGTATTTTTTTTTAATCGATTGTGTATGTGTGTGTAATTATGTCCACGAAATTGTCAACAATCTAACAGTCAATAATACATACATACATACACTTCACGCCTGTCTCCCAGAGGGGTAGGCAGAGACTACAGATCTCTATTTGTCACGGTCCTGACATATCCCTTTCGCTTCATCTACATTCATACATCAATTCAAAATTTCAAAATTTTCATACATCAATTTCATACGTCAATAATGTAACTCTGTATTGTTACTTAACAGCTTTCCTCAACTTTTCAACTTGTTCTTGTCTAATCGTGTGTGTGTAAAAGAGACAAACCATGTTTAAATGTACTTACTTGAGTACCATATATTGTTCTAATTTAGGGTCCTAATGTAGCGTCTCTCCCAATGTATCATCAGCCTAACCTCTACTTATTATTAAAGGGTTTAAGAAACGCGTTTATGTTAGTAATAAAACTTTTGTTTGAGCGCTTCTGCTGCGGAATTGGTTATTCTGTTCAACTTTTTTCTTTTTTGTAACTTTTTTTTTTAACTGCTCGCTGCCATGTCGGCTCTTTTTTGTTTCATTTTCAGCGCTGTGTGTTATTCGGCTTTCTTTTCATACTTCATGCGTTTATGGGGTTGCTTTTTAGTTAGATGTTCGCGAATATGTCGTTGCTTTCATTCTCTGTAAGTTCATATCTGTACATCTATCAAATAAAGTCGTGTAATTTATTTATACCTCAAGAACGACTAAACCGATTTGGCTGAAAACTAGGGCACATGATATGTTTATCCCGATCATGTGGAATATGGCTGAAGCCATATGATCTATAGTCTGTTTATTAAATCGACGAACGATTCAACAGATTTTTTTTCGAATGCGGGATATAAGATAGCGTTGTAAGTATGAAACACTAGGTGATAACTAAAATACCAACAAAAAAAAAACCGGCCGTGAAATAAAAATACCAATTCAATTTTCTCAAATATTATCTAGAAGGAGAAATGTAATACTGTAAGTAGGACTTTAGTACTTAGGGACTGCCGGAGCGATATTTAAACCAGTGATCCTTGCTTTCCGCGCTTATATTACTAATATTATAATTGGGAAAGTGAGTTTGTTTGTTTCTTTGTTTGTTTGTTCCGCTTTCACGCCGTAACTAAAAAACCGATTGCTTTGAAATTTCGCAGTCGTATAGCTAGAAGTCCGGTTTAAATAATAGGGTACTTTTTATCCCGGAAAAAAATTATATTCGCGAGGGAAAACAAAAATTTTCCTTATACCGCAATATAACCAAAGACCACGTGGGCGAAGCCGCGGGCGGGAAGCTAGTAGTATCTAAAACAAAATCAACACAACATTTCCTCCGAAAACAAAGAATCGGATAACAAAAAAGAACCCATTCACTTACAAAACAAACATCAAAGATACTTTGTCCCTTTTTAATAAAAAACATCAATATTGCCGTCCCTTACTAACGAGCAAGTTGTGACGACAAAACGTTTTTGCCTTTCATTTTGACGTGTGCATACATAAACCCAGTTCCGTAATCCCTAGAGGGGTTGGAAAGGACTTGTTAAAATGACTCCTAGGTCTCTTTTATTCTTATATTCAATACATAGTATAAATCAAAGTTGCCTCCAGTTGGCTGTCCGTTTGGTTCGCGTAATTGGTAAATCCACCTGGTATAAATGACGTTTTGCCGTTCTCTTGGTTGTCCTATTGTAAAAACGCGATGGGGGTATTAGGTTTTGCAACTCCGTAGCACACTCTCCGGAATGCAGCCGATAGAATTTTATACTCAATACTCAAAATTCTTTATTTCATCGTTATAAGTGCTATAAGTGCTATATCTGTATGTACAGATATACAGTAGCATAACACAAAGCATGATGATGAACGTCATTTATGACTTTAAACCAAAAGTAATCGTTCCCGGTTCGAATTGATTGATTTCTTTTACTGGCCCGAAGAACCCTGAAGAAACTGGCACCAAATCGCCAAGGCTTACTGCGTAAGTATACTTAACATAAATATGACTTTATACTAATTTAACAAATGCTTGATGGCCGGATGCATGCCTGACTGGTGAACAGCTCAAGGGCACTAAATGATATTAACATAAAATAAAATATATACAATTTTACTTTTACTTTTGCGTCACCTCTGGCACTGGCTGAAAATCAGCGCTGCGGGCGCGAGCCCCAGCCCATGCTGAGCCAGATGTCATTTGACTTCGGCAGAAGCACATTAAACGGGCTACACATTTTTGTCTTTTAGTTCGTAATTTGCTATGTGTCTTTATATTTTTTCGTGTTTTATGTGTTTCTACTGCGGTTAATAAATGTTATTTCTTTCTATATACTCAGAAATTTAACTACAAATACAAATTTAACTTACAAATAAAATCTATTGCTCTACGAAAGTCCTAGCTAATGTTAACTTGGAAGACATAGTTACCTTAATTGACTTTACTAAAAATCTAAATCTTGTGTCACAAGCGGTTTTTATGTTTTTCTACATGTCTTGTACATGAAGCAGCGCCGATGTAGTTTTTCTACCTACATTTTATCACCAAGCATGTATGCCCCAAATCGCCTCTTCCAGTACCTTAACTATTTTTTTATAGTACACAGATGTCGTCTAACATTTGGCAGAATTAATAATGGAGGCTTGAGCCCGGCAGTGTATCAAACCTTTGACCTAAAACCCTTCTGTTCGAGGCTATTTTGTTGTTTGTTCCGTTTAAGCCAAGGCGATATAAACAGTTTAACTTGAGCTACCGTTGTTAGTGTTTTCGTAGGTTTCTCAGCTCAGATATTTGAGCTAGACTATAACAGTTTACTCATATTTATTCACGAACCCTATATTATTGCTGGCCGAAGGAAAATGGAAGCTTTCGTTGTTATTATTTGTACAGTGGAAGCTTTGTCTTTTGTTACACAAGAAATGGATTTGTTTAAACGATTTTAGGAAAGTGGTCTATCAGTTTAGATGACACTACCTCATTATCAGCCACATTACGTCCACTGCTGGACCAGGGCCTCTATCAATGATTTCCATGATAATTTGGGAGGAAATGCCAATAATCGGCACGCTTGCCAGGCGGGTTGGCGATCGCAGTCTCACAGAGTGCGCTGCCGCCCTGCCTCTGGAGACTTCCCTCAGTCGCCTCTTACGACCCCCACCATGACATTACCTAGGCCTTGCCCTATTTACCTGCCTATTTTCTAGCTCCAATGGACCACTAATTGAAAAATAATACACTTCGCGTCTTTTCATCCCGAAGCGGGGTAGGCAGAGGTATTTTCTGAACAAATGCCCACGATACATGAGCGCTTATTTAATCGAACGTGATAGGTAATGAGCCCATCGACTTTCATTCGCTCCACAAGCCTTCCACTCATCTCTATTTTGGGTCAGCTCCTGCCACTTCGGCAGGAGTGATCCAGGTCGCCCCGCCATCTCCGCCTGGGGCCGCTCCATCTTCCGCGGCCGTCGGTGAACACTCAATGCGTTGCTGCTTTCGCCCAACGATCAGGGTCCATTCGACTTCACACCTTATCACTACTAAAATAGATCTGATAATTAAATGAAAAGTCGTTACCTCATGGGGAATTTTCTTCGACGTTTTTCTGACAGATTTTCGGGCGGAGAACTGTCATTACTGTCATACTTTCCAAACAAAGTTTGACAGTAATGACAGTTTCAGTGACAAAACGTTAAAGAAAATTAGCAAGCTGTGGCACTGTTTCTTACAATGTAACAAACCTTATTCAAATTACTTTTTAGTGCATATATCAACAAATTCGTGAGAAAAAAATGCATATGCCAAAAACCACTTCCGAGGCGTGACCACAAACAAGTTCCCGCCATTCCCGTCATACATATGACAGTGTGGGACGTCCGAGGTGTAATTTCACCGTCAGTTTTGGCAATTAAAGCAAATAGCTATGGTGCATTGTGAACGCGGGTGCTTTCCCTCGGTTTTCAAGACGTCTATTGACGCCACAGAACATACTGTACACACGCAGTAGAAACAAAGTAAAACAGATTGTTTTGGGGCCCGCTACTACTACTACTCTTAGTTACGAAAGATGGCGTTAGCTTTATTAAGTAGGATTAATGTCATCGGAATGACTGACGTCAATCTGTCAGTATTGGCAGTATTTTTTTATATGTTACAAACACTTCTTTTCTATGGCCTAAATAATTAGATGTAGTAAAATAGAACTAACAGAAGTCACCCTGGATAGCAGCGAGCGACATCTAGATAAGAATGTTCTGGAGTTTGAAAATGTCACAAAAGTAATTCCAGTCATTATCGTGTGAGCACTAATTTGACAGTTAAATGAAATAAGGATAAAGAAAATAATTATAGGAAAATAACGAAAAGCCTATTTGTTGAGTACTTGAGCATACAATCCGGGAAATGTGGGTTCGATACTGGCTACATACTAAGTCTTTTTTCGCAAACATAACAATGTTTGTTTATTTAAAAAAAAAAAGGTAAACTGTCACACCTCTTTTTTCCCACACCGGGGTAGGCAGAGGGATGTACTAATCCAGAAGATTAGATTTGATTTAAATATTTTTTTTAGAGCTAAAAAGGCTGTTCTTTATCCCTAGACACTTTTGATGTGTGTATTTTTAAATAAAAATTAATACTGAAAGAACTCGAATGAAACCGCGGGGCGTCCCACTAGTCTATATACAATTATTTCATAGCAGCTCCATGCATTTCATGCCCTACCCGTTTAGATTAGATAAATATAGCATAACGTCCAGGTCAAAGCAATTTGATAATTTCATTCTATGTTTAACTTTCTCTTCAATGTTTCAAATATAAGTGGTCTTTTGAAATGAAACATTCAAAAAGATCAAATGGCAGTTTCTTAGGTTTTGTTCGGACCAAACAAGAAAATTACGGTATCAATATCAGGTTTCTTTTTTTTATGAAACCTTTGACTTTGATTTCGATAAAATCCTTACTAATATTATAAATCGGAAAGTGAGTTTGTTTGTTTGTTCCGCTTTCACGCTGTAACTACTGAACCGATTGCATTGAAATTTTGCATACGAAAAGTTAGAAGTCCGGATTAAATAATAGGGTACATTTAATCCCGCAAAAAAAGATGTTCCCGAGGGAAACTTAGATTTTTCCACATCGCTGCTTAACATCACGCAGGATGGTGGTCAAACGCTTGTTCATAGTGATTAAAAAAAGGAATGATAAGTTTTCTGATAGTTGTCCTTTATATCGCAACATAACCGAAGTCCACGCGGGCGAAGCCGCGGGCGGAAAGCTAGTTAGTTATAACTGACTGGCGAAAACTTTATCTAATACGTATATAACATTTCCATCACAATGTTAGTTACCGTACTCCTCCGAATCGGCTTTAACGATTTTTACCAAATTTTATATGCGTATTCAGTAGGTCTGAGAATCGGCTACTATCTATTTTTTAGGCATCTACCAGTCGTATTTCTCCCAATACACGGGATACAAAGGCAACTTATTATGGCAAAACAAATGTTTGCCGGGACAGCTAGTAAAATTTCCATGTCACAATGTTAGTTACTGTACTCTTCCGAAACGGCTTTACCGATTTTTACCATTTAAAAAAAAATCGGTTTCTTAACGGCAACTTGATATAATCCACACCCCGCCGCCATGGGGACAGCGAACGGGGTAGTGTCGGACTCTTACCGACTAAACCCCCATGATGACCTCCGTGTCGCAAGCAGGGCGGGTCCCGGGAGTACCTGAAGGAATTGCATCAGGATCCGCCAAAGCGATCGGTCCTGTCGGACTCCGGCTCGGGGCAGACGGTGGTGTGTCTGACGTCTGTCCTGTCTTAACAATTAATATGAATATATAACCTCCAGGGTGGCCTGTGTCCAGCAGTGGATGTCATGAAATATAAACTATCCTACCTCTCAAATTGGACGAAATTACACATAAATGCCAACTTTTGTGAATATCGGTAGCCTTGGTGAAGAGTTCATTGGGAACAAACATCATGACACTGGATTTTTATATATTAAGATAGATATATATTATATACAATTCACACGGGGGAAATTGGAACGTTTCTTTACTTAGATGACATAACATCAACTTAAGTTGTTAAAGTGTATTTACCTGTGGCGTTTTTGCGATTGGCAAAAATCACTGGCTAACTTACCAAAACGTAGAGAAACACATAATAACTTCTACTACTCAATCCCTCAGGCAGCTATGAATTTCGGTCAGGCGCTCATTATATGCAAATATCTGATATTAATATTGAAATACGGCCGGGGCAAACAGAACAAGGCTGCAGGCCTGTTGCCCCGCCCTCTAACTGGTTAACATAATGACACAGTATTAAAACGGTTCCTGGCTCACAAGTTTTATAATGCTCAAACTGTTAGGCTAGATACACAGTGCCGTTTGTGACAGGAAGTAAGGGTTCGCTCAGATTGTGCTATGGGGAATTTTCAGGGCCTAGTTTCTTTTAGCTACAATAGATGGCACTAGAAATATTCATCATCATCAGCCCCTACTTGTCTACTGCTGGACATAGGCCTCTCCAATTGCACGCCACTGTGATCTGTGTTCGGCTTCTAGCATCCAGCTTCTGCCAGCCATCTTGCGTATATCATCAGTCCACCTTGCCTGAGGGCATCCTACACTCCGTTTGCGGAGACGCGGTCTCAACTCGAGAACTCGTTTTCCACAACGGTCATCGGTTCTACAGCAAATATTGCCGGCCCACTGCCACTTCAGCTTGCTAAAACGATGAGATATGTCGATGACTTTGGTTCTCTGTCGGATCACTTCATTTCTTATTCGATCCTTCAGAGAAGTGCAATATTAGGGGGATAAATGTCTTCAATATAACCAACTTATTAAGTATTTTTTTTTCATTATTTGTTTCCATGTTAAAAAAGTGTATGTATATATAACTTACCAAATAATAAAAAACGCAATAAAATATAACTGACAGAAGTCACTGTAGACTCTTACTAGCGAAATCTAGATAGGACATTTCTGGAGCTTGAAATTTTCCCATTATTTGACACATTTTGGAACAACACTTGACTGCTATAATTTTTTATCAAATGAGTCAATTGTAGTAAAGATAATTATCATGAAATGGAACTGTTTGTCCATTATGTAACTTAATTCGATCTTTTAAATTACGCAACGGATTTTAATGTGTTTTGTCGGATCAGGTTGCGAGCTTATCTGTCTTCTATCGGGTGCATTTTGGAGAGTGTGCTACGGAGTTGCATAACCTAATACCCCCATCGCGTTTTACAATAGGACAACCAGGAGAACAACAAAATGTCATCCATACCAGGTGGATATGCAATTTACGCGAACCAAACGGTTTGCGTCTACCTTCATAGTGCGAACCGCCAGGATGTGGAATGACTTGCCGGAATCTGTGTTTCCTACGCAGTACAGTCTGAAGGTCTTCAAGTATCTGGGGGTAAATAGGTACCTAATGAACAAGTGTGCTTCATCGTAGACCACATCGCTGCTTAACATCAGGCAGGATGGTGGTCAAACGCTTGTTCATTGTGTTTAAGCCATTAGCACGATTCCAGGGTCAACTTAGCCCACAAAATTTGAGCCCGCGGGCTAAATTGACCAAATACGTTTTCTCTTCGTGGTCGACTCGGCCCACAGCAGTGCACTAAGTATGCTGTTCATAACAAGAAAAGGGTACAAGAGCTCTGCAAGTGACGTAGGCTCTGAACGGGGAAAAATAAATAGATAATATTCGCGTTCTGGGTGGTCCCTTAAAGTGGTTCAAAGGAATTAACTTAGCTCACTGTACGAGCCATGAATGAATAGGTCGAGATGACTACCCACAAACATGTATATTATCAATTTAGCTCGCGGGCTCAAATTCTGTAGGCTAAGCTGACCCCTTAATCATTAGCACCCACTGTACTCGGAGAGTGACAAGTTATTTAAAACTCTATTTTCCTAGGTAATAAAAGTCAAAAACAATTGAAGTAAGTATGAGCGTTAATGGGTTGAAAAAAAAAACAACGTGTCAATGTGACCGCGCCCTAACAATACATAGGCACCCGTGAAAATAGAAGCAAAGGTTTTGGAATAAATTAATGCTGTTTGCCAAAGGAGTTGTGATACGAAGTGAATGCAAACACTCACTCCGTGGTTGAGGTTTTAGTTTTTTTTTTATTTTTTCGGTCGATCGACACAATCGCCTGAGCTTTTATAGTGGTACTATGTAAGTAATTGAAATTGTTGGCTTCGTCTGTGGAATTATCGACCTTACGTAAAAGTCAAGTGACTTATTTCATGCTCTACCAAGATTTCCTACATTTTCTTTTCGGTGTCGACATTTATGTACATACATACACTTCACGCCTGTCTCCCAGAGGGGTAGGCAGAGACTACAGATCTCCATTTATCACGATCCTGACATACCCCTTTCGCTTCATCTACATTCATACATCTTTTCATACACGACCTCCGGTTTCGAGTACTTTTCACGCCACCTTCGGTCAGGACATTTATGTATGCTTGTGGTTATGATATGCTTGTGGTTATGATCTTGACTGTACTAGCTGTATCTCGAGGCATTACACACGTTTTGCTTGGTTCCAGTGGAAGTCTGGGATAAAGTATACAGAATAGTGACAGAAAGCGAAACATTTTTCGACAATAACTCAAAGAAAACAGAACCGACTTCAACCAGTAAAATTTGACATACACACATCAAAAGTGACTTGGGATCAAGTACATTTTAGAAGATTGCAATCAAGAATACATTTTACAAAAACTGAATTCATTCATAATCTATTCAAAATGTGGTGATAAGTCATTGATACAGGCATGAGGAATTAGGTAGGATACCAATCTAGAAGATTAGATTTGATTTAAATAAATTAGATTTTTTTAAAGCTAAAAATGTTCTTGATCCCTAGACACTTTTGATGTGTGTATATGTATATGTTATGGTTTTCTTATGGATGCCATTGTCGGAACTGAACTAAATTTATATGGGGCCAATCGGGAAGCAGCAGCTTTCAAATAAAAAAAAACTACCAAATTGGTTCACCCAGGCGAAAATTCTGAGGTAACAAACGTTAAAAAAAATACAGACGAATCGAGAACCTCCTCCATTTTTAAAGTCGGTAAAAAACGTTTTTTTTTTGTTGAAATGTAAATGTCACATCATAATATTTGATCAAAGCAAACAGCAGGGTGTTATCGTTGCCAGCCATAACCAGACATGCTAATGTGGTATTTATTTAGTATGTAACAGAAATCATTTTACGATTTCTGTAAATGTACAGAGATCTTATACACCATACTGGAAATGACAACTTATTTTGGTAGACTGAAGATTTTCGTTCGATAAAAGCATTTATTTATTTACTTATTTACAGACACAGACAAAAGTTATGAGCTAACAAAAATAAAAAGGGGAAATATTGGAATTATTTTAGAAATTATATTCTTAAAATTATTATATTAAAAAAAACAGACGAATCGTAAACCTCCTTTCTTTATTGAAATCGTTTAATAAAAAAATACGTATGAAAGTTGCAAAGGTAAAAACAAATTTCTGAACATTATTAGCTACTTAAAAATAAAATAAATTAATACGCTTCTCGCGTTTTCACCCCAAAGCGCCTCTCTCTTGCTTTGCTCTTTGTATGTTATTCAATTATTTTCCATAATTCTACGCAGATTCCAATCCAATCCAAATCAATAGTTCCAAAATAACCGCCCGGAAACACCTTACATTTCAACCCCGTACACCTAAAATGATTGATAAGCGAACTTCGACAGTCGACTAATTGTAATGAATTGGTAGTCCCCGACTGTACTTTGGTGCTAATCGCCCCTTGAAATGGCCACCGAGCTAAATGACGCTTCAGTGAAGATAGTTTCGGCATTTCGCTGACCAAGGTGGTCCACTTGTGCACTGCTAAGTATAATGGCCGACCATTACCTTAGTTAGTTCTAGACTGAGGCTAGACTTTAGGGTCTACTGTCTAGGTTAGGTAGTTAGGGTTTGGTGAAATGTATTAGAACTTTTAGCTTGGTACATTTTATAGGTTACTAGCGGCTTCGCCTGCGTGGACTTCGGTTATATTGCGGTATAAAGGAGTATTTTTCTTTTCCCTCGGGTATATACATTTTTTCCGGGATAAAAAGTACGTAAAATGTATGCAAAAGTGTTGATCGAAAGGGTAATACGTGAGACTGATGAAAAAATCTGGGATGTACAAGCTGGTTTTAGGAAGGGAATGGGATGCACCGACCAAGTCTTCCCTTTGCGCCAGGTGACGGAGAAGTTTTTGGCTAAAAACCAAAAGGTTTTCTGCGCTTTCATGGACTTAGAGAAGGCTTATGATCGGGTAACCAGGAATGAGTTGTGGACCTTGCTGCTGTCCCGGTTCAAGTTGGACAGGACCTTGGTACGGGCTTTGAAATCACTTTATGATGATTCCAGTGCCTGTGTCAGGGTAAACGGGACCTATTCAGACTGGTTTGGCATCCATAGAGGTGTCAGACAGGGATGCGTAGCGTCTCCGTGGCTGTTCAATCTGTTCATGGAGAGTTGTTTGGAAGATCTGAAAGGTCGT
>SJJU01009584.1:0-14875 GCA_012932125.1 Conopomorpha cramerella | reverse complement strand
CTCTGAAAAAGAGTCCCATTGGTACACGTCCAGTAGCCGGACTCGAACCTGCGACCGATTACAAGTCAAGTATCCGACCAACTGGACCACAGACGCTCGAAAACAAATTCTGTGCATATTAAACACAGAATTTGGAAGAACATACTTTTATTATAGTGACATGACTGTGTTATTTTACTGACTTAAACATCCGTTATGAAGGCCCAGATTGACATTCTTTTTCTCTCCCTCATCCTCCTCCTGATCCTATGCTTCTGTCCTGTCCCTGTGAGTATATGGATGTATCTTCTAAAGGAAGAACACATAGATATTACAAAGTTTAAGTACCATGTTTTGTTCCAGAGGAATTCCAAACAAGCTATAAACAAGCATGCTGTGTCCAGTATTTCCGGTACGGTATTAACCTTTCTATAGAGGAGTTGATAAGCCTTTTGTTCGGTTGATAAGATACCTCTGTCCTTTGTGTTTAAACTGAATAGAAAGGGACAATAGAACGTATCAGACGCGAAAGGGGACGGACACGAAACTGTGTTACAGTTAAATGGACATCGACACGAAAATCAAGGTGGATTTGGATTTTCACGTGGAATTTTTCACTTGTCTATAAGTTCGAGTATATATGTACATTCAGTTTAGTTCGGGAATGCATACATACATACCTTCACGCCTGTCTGCCAGAGGGGCAGGCAGACACAATAGACCTGCTATGATTCACAATACACACTTCAACGCCTCATCGATATTAATCAATCTTTTTATTTTCAATTAATCTTTCAAAGGCTTTTCGTGGGTTTTTGGCGGCCACCCATTGGTGCATCCCTTCTTACTAAAACTCAAAGCTTAGGATCATAAGCCGTGTACTATCTTGTTCTAGCTTACAAGTATAGCTGATAGTCTGTATTACATTCTTTAATTGCTGTGTTATCAATATTTTCGTACAGTAATACATGTCTATGAAAATATTGTTATTTTAAAAAATGCGGAATGCTTTTCACCGGTAGCCCTCGACTGTACCTATAACCCTCGGATTGTACTTACCTGTGGGGAAATTCCCGACGCTCTGTACGCGCATTCCTCCGTCGATTACTGTGCAACATAATATGCAGCTCTCTCGCTCTTAACTTTGCGTTACGATAGAGAGAGCGATATGCACTCGAACCTCGTTTAGACTGCGCTCGAAATAAATAGCAATATACAGCATGCTCCAGTTACATTGTTACTTACGAACGCTTCAAGCGTTAAATGAGATTAACACTTTGTAAGGTTCAGAGTGCAAAAGCGTCTCGGGGGCGACGTTGCGGCGCGGTCACTATCTGATGCGGGTTGTACACAGTTGATGAGACACCCCACTACAAACTGACAGCGCAATGTATATACAAAGGAATTATTTGATCCCCTCCCTTCTTTGATGAGTGCGTGGACGCACATTCATCCGCTGTCAATGACTATTAAAAGTAAGTGAGCTCCAGTACGCTACTGCACTATAGCAAAAAATCTACTGGACTCGAACTGGTTTTACCGTATTTGACATGCAGCTGACAAGTCACGAATTAGGAGAATATTATTATAGTCCGCGCACTGAAAGTATCCTATTTTGACAGGTGTACTGGGGTGACTGTTAGTGATGTTTGTTTGTATAGTAGCTCAGACAGAATTCATTTTATAGAAGATTTTTTTTCTGATATATTTATATACGTAACTGACTATTAATGATAAAATTATTAAATTAAATATGTGCGTAGATATACTAAGAATATATTAAGAAAACTACGCACATATTTATCGACCACTAACGGTCCTATAGAACGATTAATTTTGATATTTCGAATAAAAATGCAAGAAAAAACACGTAACTAATATTGAATGACGAAGATCATAAAATACATTTCTACGTTCTCGTCTAAATCTTGAACGAAATTTTTAGTTAATTATTTCTGTTCTACTTTTTTTTGTACAATATTAGTGTTGTTATCAAAGTTTTAAAACGGGCTTCTTACTGCGTGCGGACTATGGTAATTCCCTAAGAAAGTAGATACAGTATCTTAGGCCATTCAATTTCGACAATTTCATTTATAGTAAACAAAAACACTCCATAGTCTGGTGAGTGATTTTTTCCTTAAAAATGTTGAGCTCATCCTGGTGGTAGAACTCTGCGGCTAATTGTATTAAATTCAAACCAGTGAAGCTTTAAAAATAATCCAATATAGTTAATAAAATCAGTTGAGAATGATTGGCTGATGGAAGACCCATGGTGAAGGTTTAGCCAATCACATTGCAATATTGATGAGACAGTAGCTACGGCTATCCTTAAAGATGCACAACCATTCCCCAGAATACCAATGTATTGTTCCTAAGTACTTTGTACTTACTTCTAGTTATATCCACTTTATTCGATTAATTTAATTGCAATCTTCAAGAAACCAGCAGTAAAAAACTTTATCACAATTAAGGCTAATAACAAAAATGTTTCCTAAACGCCACTCGCCTGAACCTCTCAATCAACGTTTTTTTTCATACGCAAGTAATTAATTATAGAATACGTAATTAAGAGCTGAGGCGCCATCAATCTTCTAGAGACTTCGGTGAGTGATGTATGTGGAAAATATAGGCTTCTGGTCGATTGGAGAATTAAATTTATTGGAATATCTACTTCTATACAAATAGTTGTATCGTGTATAGGTAGCTATTATTTCTGAATTGTGAATTGATTAATCATTCTTGGCAAATTTCGTTCCTACTTATGTAAACTGAAATAATGTTATCATTTCAATAAGTATTATAGAATTAGGGACTTAGAAAAATCACGAAAAGCCCGACTTTTCTAAAATTATAGGCGTGTATGCTAAGGTATTCTTAGGTAACGTAAGCTCTTACGAAAATCGTTTTGTACGTTGTGAAATAAACTATTTTCCTATAAGACAGCATTTATTAAAATTCATATTGGAACACGGCTAAGTAGGTAAATGTAAAACAATTATCTAGGTATTAATCCTATTTTCAACTCAATATCAAACATTTTCAATGAAAGACGACATGAAAGAACAACATGAAATCAAAACGTACGTATTAAACGAGCATGAGTCAAATAACGACATCATTTGCCCTATCAATATTTACCTTCAAAAAGAGGCTTTCGTTCATACCCAACCATATCGATAATAATAATCTTATCTCACATTCAACAGGCACTTAACCTCGCAATATTCTGTATATGCCGAGAATCGTACCTCAAAAGAGGTAATTCACATAGGGGTAAAAAGACAGACAGGCAAATGTTTGCATAGCGCTTGTCAAGGATCGTGAGGGGTATCGACAACACGCAAGGTAAAGCATAATATGAGTGGTTCCTGTGATGCCTTTTAGCAAACTTGAATAAATATTTCCTCACATATTTTTGTTTGTGAAGGTTTGTGTTCGCTTTACATTAGCGATGTTGGGAAAGACATGAAGCGGGATCGAGAAATAAAAGATGGATATTCTAAGGAGCAACTGCCGGCTGGTGTATGGAACGAGGTATAAGTTTTAATTTATTTTCAAGGGAAAATGATCTTAGTTGCTATTTTAAGGCAGAGGTAGAGTAATTTCAGACGACTGAAAAAAACTGTAGGTACTTTGTTACGCACAATTTTTTTATTAAGATACGAAAATATTCAGAAATTCTAAAACGGGATTGGGATTCTAGATTCTAACAATGAGGTCCAATCTTTTGTATTTTTTAATATGTCTCCGTCTTTTCTTTATTGCCCAGTGACCACCATCCTGCCGGATGTTAAGCAGTAATGTGGTCTATGATAGAGCACACTTGTTCATTAGATACCAATTTATCCGTGAAGACCTCCAGACTATAATGATAATTATCAACCACATGACGTGCATTGCTGGACGAGGGCCTCACCCAATAATTTCCATCATTTGGAGGGAAATGCCAAATAATCGCCACGCTTGGCAGGCGGGTTGGCGATCGCAGTTGTGTTGTGGTGTAACTCACAGAGAGCGTTGCTGCCCGTTCTCTGGAGAGTTCCCTCGGTGGACTCTCACGACCCCCGGCTGGGTTGGCGACATGTGTACGTTATTCGCCGTCACTATACGGTTAACAATATGAGCATAATATGATATGCTAATTGCATAACCGGTTCTTTGTGGTTACCCCCACCGCATCACCGCAGATGAATCAAATGAAATTAATGGGAATTGGTGTACTAATTTCACAAAATATCACTGATATTTCGCGAGAAACATAAAGGTGTTCTATGGAGTGCGGGACTGTGCTCACTCGGCGTAATAACATCTCCCTCATAAATTCCATAGTGAAACCCCCCGAGATCCTTGTACCGCTAAGGGATCTCCAACCCATGTATACATCCGGGTATTCCATATCACGGTCCAACATAGTTAAAAACAAATTTATATTATAATTAGTGATAGTACTAGGGACCATCGCTGAAATTAAAAATGAGACGTTTGTATCGAAAAGATATATAAACACATTAGAGTAAAATCAAAGTAAAAGGAATAAAATAGAAAGAAAAAACGACACCAAGAAAAATATAACACAACAGTGACAACTTATGTCAAATTCAAATTTATATACAAAAGGAACGTGGGTATGGAAAATGAGCCTACAGCCAACACTAGGTGTATAAGTAATATGTTATGTTATTGAAATATTTATTGTTATCTACATATTATTTAAAAATGTAATTTCATAATTTTGTTGCCACATCCTAATAGGGTTTGTTCTTAGATGTAAGACTTACGCAATAAATAAATACTGAACACTAAATACAAATTGCAAGTTTTCGTCAATAAATCCCTCAGGTTAATTCTGCGCATCTATTGTCCGTAAACGTATAATACGTCATGTCTATGGAAACTGTGTGACCAGTATCCCACAGGTAAAGAAATCGTCATGAGGAGGAGAGATGGGGTGAAGGACCACACAATTCGAAGAGGAGCATCGAATAATACCAGCATCGCTTTCGAGTGGCGTCCTCAAAACGGCAAGAGAGCCAGATGCCGTCCCGTTCAATCATGGCGCCGAACCGTGCCGTTGCAATGAGCTGGAGCAAGTCCAGGAGCGTTGCTGAGGACAAGAAAGCGTGGCGTGATCTTGTTAAGGTCCTCTGCACCTCTGAGGTGCCATATGAACGCAACAACTAACATGGACTGCGGGATGCACAGGTAATGCTCGTGAAAGAAAGGCAAGGATTATTCCCTTCTAACCCGTGGTTCACCCCAGTCATTGAATTTGGTTGACTAGATAGACCCTGAAACACTGAGGTTCACTAAAGATAGACATTATTAGCATGACCTTGGACCACCTTGTTATTGAACTTATTTGGCCCAGATAGTGTTTAGTGGTCGTGAGTAGACGTAATAAATACAAAGTATTAAAATAATATGTAATTATGTTTGATCAAGGTGAATCAATCGAAAAATAATAGGTAATGGTCCACTCAGGTGAACTAATAAGGTTAACCACGTGTGGGGAGGGAAATTGCCCTCCCCACACGTGGTGTGCCCTATTCAATAAATCGATACTTTTACTCTTTTCTGATGACCGATTTATTAGGTTAAGGACCAGTGCTAATCCTTCCTGCAGCCAGAATAAGTAGTGTTGTTTGATATATGTATAATGAACGGTATACCCAGTAACCAGAATACAGATGTTCATTTTAAAAACTATCATTTTTAAATGCTTAACTCAGCGTAAATATATATATCTAGTACTAGCTGTACCGCGTAGTGTTACTCTCGTTTTTTTTCGATCCCGTAGGAATTCCGAGATAAGATATATGATATGTTACTGAGGGATCATGTAGCGTTCTAACGGTGAATTATCGAAATCTGTCCAGTAGTTTTTGAGTTTATTCGTTAAAAAAATACGTTTAAAAATACAATTATTTAATCTTTATAATACTAGTACACATGTATCTAGAGTTACATTTACATCAAAAAGAATGTTCACTAAAGAACCATGTTTGAAAAGAAAATAGGGCAATATTCCTTGACAATTTTATATGTTCTCGTAACTTTTAAGTGCGTGCCCTTAACCCCTTCCGGGAACACTAAAGCAGAGATGAGCAGAGTATACGATTGTTCCGTTTCTAACAAAATATTGTGTAGTATATAAATAGCCACTACTGTCTACTTTTGACTGGGTTTTGAACCGATTCGGATTATTCTTTGTTGTTTAATAACTGGTCCCATTGTTTTGGTTCCATTAAAATTTGGTTCAGTTCCTATTGAACCCATGAACGTGAACCCACAAGTTTTAATATTTTAGTGTGGGAAGTTCTTTTTAACCACCCCCCTCCGCAAAAAGAGGGGTGTCATAAGTTTGACGTGTCTGTCTGTCTGTATGTCTGTGTGTTACATGTGTTTTACGAACGTGTTCTTAGCTATTGTTTGGTGGAAACCAACTCAAAAGTTATGGGGATTGAAAGTTTACTTGAGTAAATATATCCAAGTTGGATATCAAATGAAAGAGCACGGCACGAATATTTAAAATCTGTTTATAAAATAAAAATTGGATACTTTGTTCAAAAGTTATGAGGGTTGAAAGTGGGGAAAAAAGTCAAGCAAAAAATTTTCGTACGTACATATACTTTAATTTTAATAACTCAAAATCATAGTCAATGTCTCAATAAAATGTGAGACTGGACTATCAAAGTCCAATGTTGTATGGAGCATTACGCTTTGATCAAGTTATTGAAATAATTTATTGATTAAATAGGACTCACTTTCGTTTTCAGTACAAACGTTTTCGTGACCAAAACACATTATTAAATTAATTACACCACACCATTTTACACCCACATTCACACCATAAGGACAGAAAATATAAACCTTGAAAACGAGAAAGACAAAAGTAATTTTATATTATAAATGGAAATATTTATGTTCCTTCAATTTTTCATTAATAATTTAAAGACGGGTGTGATTCGTCATTATTTATCATGCTTTTAATGGTACTCTAAAATATATAGAAACACATTAAGTAAACATTCTTACAAAAGCCACATTCATACTTTACAGTAAAGTTGTAAACAATAGAACAGAACCCGATGCACTCCACCTTTGAGTGGAACTGATGTTTGTGCACACAAAGCACAAATAACTTTGTAACCAAGAGGGAACTCAAATGTAAACCTTTGATAGATACCATTGTGAAAACATACTTCTGCCGGAAGTAGTCTGGCATTGGTACAAACAGGTAGGCACCTATGGGATTGTCGAACTACCTTCAATCGAAATGTAAATTTAACGAAATGGATACAGACAATAGCTTTATTTCATTTGGGTAAGCAAAATTTATTTTCACTGGATCATGATTCAATTGTGACCAGTCTAGGTCAGATGTTAGACTCGCTTGCAATCGAGAGGTTGTCAAGACCTGCTGTACTGGATGCTTACCAATGGGACTCTTTTTCAGAGCCTATGTACTCAAAGCAACGCTCATATGGTGAAGGAAAACATAGTTATATGAAGTTGAACAATAGGTTCAAACATTTGATTGCAATTTTAATTATAACAAGCGACCCGCACCGCCTTCGCACGAAATATCAGTGTTTCTCTGCTGCATGTATTATGCATATAAACTTTCCTCCCGAATCACATTATCTATTGAAAAAGCGTCTGTGGTCCAGTTGGTCAGATATTTGACTTGTAACCAGGAGGTCGCGGGTTCGAGTCCGGCTACTGGACGTGTACCAATGGGACTCTTTTTCAGAGCCTATGTACGCAACGCAACGCTCGTACGGTGAAGGACAACATCGTGATGAAACTCGCACACCACAAAGTGTGTGAACCCTATAACGGCGATGGGCTTACCCTCTGTCACGTTGGGTTAAATACGCTTGGTGAACTGTGGGCATTTGCTTACTAAGCAAGTGCCTCTGCCTACCCCGCTTTGGGAATAAAGGCGTGAAGTGTATTTATTTTATTTATTTTTTATTGAAAAAACCGTATCGAAATTAGTATTAAAGATCTAAGCGTACGTAGAGTTAAACAGAGGACAGCAACTTTAGTTTTATACTCTGTATTGAGTAGTACGGTAGGTAATTTGCACAGGAACCAAGAGTTTCGGGATATAATTACTATTGTCGACTGGGACTAGTGCAACGTATTCAGCACCAGATACTAGAACAGATAATTGCATATTCAATTTTAATCACAATACAAAGGGATGGTGGTATTTGCAAGCACGTATAGAAACGGAAAGCATCAAAAGGCTGAATTAGTACGACAAAGGTTTGTTATAACATTCAAGGTAAATTGGTTTCTAAATACACGTTGTTAGAGTGCATGTTTTACCAAATTACAAACAAATACTACTTTGTTCCAGATTATAGTGGTCAGTAGTTCTAGGAAATTGTTTTGCTATACTAATTTCGCTGAGTGTTCTTGGAATACAAATCCCGCAAATTAATTTGGACATAGTATTACGTATCACCTGATAAAGTTAAAATTGAAACTTACGTCTTTTGGAATTAATTTGTAAAAGTGTTTGGATTTCAGCCATCAGCGTCCTAGCATTATTTCACACGTACCTAGCTAATTAAGTTATCGAACTCAAGTCATGTTTTTTCCTAACGTCGCAGTTGTCAGTAGATAGTTCGTAAAATACGAAAGCCGAATACTTATAGTTTTTATGTTTTAATATTTTTTGTTATTCTAAACATAGCTTACCTGTGTTATGTCTAGTCACGTGCTAGTCAAGATGTTATTGTTTATTCCACGCATGAGGAATATTCGATTCGGATAAACTCCAGTTCTACTTATGCCACAAACAACCTAGGAGAAATTTCGTCTCGAATAATTCCACGACAGCACAAAAAAGAAAACAAAAAAAATGTCAAGTCTAAAAATATCTAAAATTCTTCCTATTTCCATAAACCACGTTTTACTCAGAAAAGTCATCTTGTTTTGATTACATTACGTACTTTCATCGATTCTACAAATCACTCGCGAGTGAAATAATAACTTTCCATTACGCAAATACTTAATTCTTCTTAAAAACAAACATAATTTTAGTGTGGGAACAGAAGTGACGTCAAATCGTGGCTGAAACTTGTGGCGACATGCCGTAGATTGAGGCTTACGAGGTCTTGAAGCTGAAAATCTCGTAAGTACAAATGTAAATCCCTTGAGACTCTGCGAAGTTACTTCCTTGAAAAGCTTCGAAACCGGCGGGAGATGATTCCGGAACATGCGGTCTGACACAATACGTAGATTTGGTTAGTTGTGAAATAATCTTTACTAGTATTTTCAAGAGGAAAGATTTGTTCGTAATTCTTCTACATTCTCCATAAGCACTGGCGTTATTTGAAAATTGTTGATAACATAATAAATACGCTATGTGATATTGAGGCATTTAACATTTATTGTATTAGTTTCTGGTACCTATAATCCTGAGTATCCTAGTTTGGGAGTATCTGACCGTATGTAAAAATATCCCGGCATATTTATTATTTATGTATTTTTATATACAGGCGATACTGATACCCCCTAGGATGACTATCCTACGGGACTCCGTAGACCACTTCTCGACTCAACCCAGTCAGGGTTTGGTGGGTAAACCGGAGACAAACAATAATTAGCATTTTTTCAAAGTCCGAAAGAAAGATCAGATTGTAAATTGTATGAAGATGTCAATTTTTATTCAGTTTCTGGGCGTTAACCCCAAACAAAAATCACAGTGGCCCTCGGCTTCGGAACAAACTAATTCAACTTGATGTAAACATAGCCTCCAGCCAAACTTGATAAAACTAGACCAGACATCTAAGCTGACTCTTTCTATTTTCACAATCGTATCTGGGTCGCGAGATGACAGGGGCTTTCCCAACTTTCGTTTTCTAAAATTATCAAGTTATTTGTAAATAAAGCTGAATAGGGTTTTTATTCTTATTCAGCGAAAACCTTGAAAATAGTTTGATCGATTTAGCTATGTTTAAGTAGGGATTTATTGGACGAAAACATATTATTTATGCAAGACGGAGTAAGTATTAATATGTTTTAGCTGCCTTATATCGCAATTTGTGTTCTAATTTACGTAAATTCTTTCTTGTACACAACTTGTAATTTTTTCAAGTGACTTTAAAAAAGGAAAGTCCTTCCTTTTTTGAAAGGAGTCTTTTTAAATTCCACCACATAGGTATATTATGCTTTTTTTATGATTGTTCGCGCATAACTTCGTCATTTATGAAACGGTTTTGATGATTCTTTTTTTTGTTGGCAATGAATGTTGGTTCCATGATAAGCGAAGTCAGCGTTTGATGATGGCAGACCATATAAACCCCCTAGTAGTGGTGGAAGTCGGTTCATTTATCTTTAACATTAGTGGTTTACGAGTTTGAGGTACTCACGCAGACTTTTACAGAATAAAACTGCCCTGATGACTTTCAGTTCTCGCTAATTCTGGACAGGATCTGGTCAATTAGTACAATCAATTTTTATTATAGTAGCAACCTCAGTATTTGGTCGTAAAAAATGATTTTTTGTTATCTCACTGACGTACTACTTACAAAACAACTGAAATATAGCAGCGATTATAATTATATTTGAAGGTTAAATACACTTACGTAGATTTCAGTAGAGGTCAGCATATCTGCCTCTATTCCGTTGGGTCGTGGGTTCGATTACCACCGCGGACATTTACTTAGGTGATGAGCTTTTAAGTACTTGTTAGATGTGTCAGGGTGTTTTATTTATATAAGTATGTATTTAGAAGAGAAAAAAATGTATTAAAGTATATAATCGTTATCTGAATTCCATAACACAAGTGCTTTAGCTACTAAACATGGGTTGAAAGCAATGTGTGTTGAAAAAAAATAATATTTATATTTATAATAGTATAGGTATATAATACAACCGTGGTAATGAAAGACACCTAGAGATAAACAAGCATCTATATTGCAATTACACTGCAGCGGTGATGTGAAGTTTCATCCCACTATTCTGGCACCACATGTCTTGTCAACTTATTCAGACCAACTACTACATGGAACCATGTATGCATACAGTTTCTTTGCAAAAAGAGCTCAGAGTTTGAAGTCTTTGTATAACTTGACGTTACCGCACCTAGGCTGTGTAGTACTTTTTATATTCGAAGGCATGAATGCGTGAGAAATACAGCTCATAGAATCATCACTTGAGCTCGAATGCCTAGTATAGCTGGTACATTTGCGGCTCATTGAAGAATCGTTGTGTATAGCACGATAAAGCCAAGGTTGTACAAAAGACTGGGGCCAACGTATGTGAGGCTGTGTAATCATGGCTCCATCAAAAGACCGGCGAGACTGTTACGGTTACATGAAACTATGGTAATGACGTTTAAAAAACACAGTCAATTTCGTTTCGCAAAAGAACGAAGGGGAACGAGATTTCATTTAAATATGTAAGTAGATGCAACAAAGGAGTAAGTTATGCTAAGTGAAAGCTTTGCTATGGTAACTTACTTTGATGTTTGTCTTGGCTGATAAGCTGAGTAAGAATGTTCCTTAACTTTCTGTCGATTCCTTTTTACTTTAGTCATATCAAAAGCGGGCAAGAATTAAGTGTTTCATATTTCATACGTACGAGTGTAGTTATCGGTGTTATTAAATTCTGTTGTGTTGAAGACGATTTCTATATTAAGCAATTAACTCGGTATATTACTATGGTTATAAGTAAATAGACCACTATATAATAATCATTTACGGTGTCCTAAAATTATGTCTATTAACATACTAGGCAAGCTAAATAATAACTTTGCTAAATCAGCTGCGCTTAGGTAAAACCTGAAGGCAATGATAATTAATGAGAAATACGTGAGTAAATAAACCTATGAAATAATAAATAGTATGTGTGCATTACTTGCTCCTAACGCAATTCAATGGCATTACCCAAGACACAGGAAACATACGGCAAATATCCAAAGTCATAGCGATCACCCGCATTGAAACATAACTCGCTCCCCGCGCTTTCAGAGCCATCAGTCGCGGCACTTGTGGTTCTCGCTGATGCCTGTCTCTTTGTGAGACAAAGGCGGATGTCGCACAATGGCTCGTCAGCGTCTGTTTTGTATGGAGGAGTCGGATTTGGTGAAGTATTTGCGCTCCGCGCTGTACTTGTGTGGTTATTTGTATTGAAGATGTTTCCCACAGAGGTGCACGTACCTACTAAAGCTGCCTTCAACTTTCGTAGACTTGAGATGTAACTATTGAGGTTGAGGTTAGGCTGGTTTAACAGACGCGCGTTTCAGTGGCGCTGATGGTATTTGCACGGGCTACGAACCAAATCGGCAGCAGCAAAGTCAACTTAAACGCACCGACCAGACGCATATTCTGTGCGCGTGCCTTAAGCGCGTCCCATCGCATTCTACTCGATTTTTTGAGACGCGAGACCCCAAAACCACTCTACCTATGTAAATAACAATTATCCAGTTCCTTACAACGATGTGGCCGCTTGTTAATTTGGAGATATAAATAGATTAAATGTTGTGTTCCTATGGCACCCCAGAGGTGCAGAGGGCCATGACAAGGTCATGTGGCGTGTTCTGCCAAGACCCTCTGCGCCACCGTGACCTGTCCTCAGCAACGTGATTGGCCGCGCTCCATCTCACTCTTGCGGCACGCAGTCCACTCTCGACGGTTTGTCGCCATGATTGAACGGGACGGCCTCCGGCTTTCTTGCCGTTTGGAGGTCGCCACTCGAAAACGATACTAGCATTATTCGATGCCCCTCTTCGATTTAACGAAATATATCTTTTCTTTGAAAAAAAAGTTGCTGGGTGTCTGACGTATTAGGCGTCCCAAGATATATCAGGGGTACGAAAGGAGTTGTTGGGAGATAGGCTGGTAACAGGTTACCAACCCATCTCTACTGAATTTGTCTTTCTAAATCCAACTTCTCAGGCTAACAGTTAACTATGATACTGGTCTCCATAGGTTCTATTTAAGTATATGAAAGATTAATTCATTAATATTTAATATATGATGAAAGATTAATTAATTAGTCTTTAATATACTTAAACAGTATTAAAGTGATTAAGTAGTATTTAAAGAATTACCTACTGTAATCAAATTCTCGGTGGAACTGTCTCGGGGGAACTCTCCATTCTCTCTGTGAGTTAAACTACAACACCACTGCGATCTCCAACTCGCCTGCCAAGCGTCGCGTTTATTGGCATTTCCCCACAAATTATTATAGAAATCATTGGGAGAGGAGATTTTCCCTGATGCTGATAATGATGTATAGGGTCATGCTATAAATAAATCGCTATAAATAGCAGTAGTTCGACGGACACAACGTTATAATTTTGTTGCTCGTGGATTTTACCATATATAAGTACATTATAGAATGCAAATTAAATGCAAAAGTAATTAACTAATTTAGGTCCATATTCTAAAACAAAAATCTTTTCTTATGACATTACACATAAAATTTACCTGTGTAGTGATACTTGGTATATGTTTCAGAATACAGATCCAAGACTATCTGTATCTATGAGGGATGTAGATTCATTTTTTATTTTATTAGAAATCATAATAAGTATAAACCTAAGCTATTATTATGTAACACTTTTTTGCATATCAGACACTGTAATTGGTCGAAACAAGCTAAGTCGCACGATGTGTGACATAGCAGCCAATCACAGCGCGTAATTGTTATACGAGTATGTCGCGTTTTTCATGACGCGCTTGCTAGGGCTGCAGTTCGATTTTGTAATAATTTTGGAACGTACATTCATTTAGTTTCGTATTGTATGGTATGAGTTGTTATTTCGCTAAATCCTTTTCCTTGTTTTAATTATTTTTTTCATTTTGTTTTGTTATAGTCTAAGTTAAACTAGTACCTATGATACTATACATGCTTAATCTTAAGAACTTAACATTGTGGAATGCAAATAAATAATTTGAATTAACATTAGTACCTAAGGAGTAATTTATGATTGTTTTTTTCCAAGATTTTAATACGGTAGGTACTTGGTATTAACTGTAAGCCTTATTGTTTGCTTTAATAAATCAACTAGTAGCCATCGTTGTATGCACGTCTACTTGCAATATTTTCCTCCACCGTAAAAGTGCTGTGTAAATGCGTAGATATATACGTAAATAAATCCCACTAGAACCCAGCTGCGTTCCGGTAGGTATTGATTTTTCTAATATTTCTGCAACGCTTCTGTAGCATTTTTTACCCGCGAGGAATTCCGTTATGTATGTACAATCACGTGGGTAAATATTCTTCACACATCGATGCGAACGGTATAGACTTTACGTGATGTACGATGTTTAACAAAGTCAGTTAATTATGAAATGTTTATAAATGGATAATACACGTGCCTCTGCCTACCTCGCTTTGGGATTAATAGGCTAGAAGTGTATTTGTTTCGATAATGTTTTCTATATTCTTACTTACACGTTGGGTTAAACACGCTTGGTGAACCGTGGGCGTTTTTGCTTAGCAAGTATCTCTGCTTACCCCGCTTTGGGATTAAAAGGCGTGAAGTGTATAGAGGTATATATACACACACTTCACGCCTTTTAATATATATATACTAATTTATAAAGAGGAATTATTATTGTTTGTTTGCATCGACTAGGCTTCATTACTACTTCTATTTGGTTATGACGATTTTAAAAATCCTTTACTGTTGCAACGTCACACAAAGTCCGGCGGACATACACACATCAAAAGTGTCTAGGGATCAAGAACATTTTTAGCTCTAAAAAAATCTAATTTATTTAAATCAAATCTAATCTTCTAGATTGGTCTCCTACCTAATTCCCATGCCTGTATCAATGACTTATCACCACATTTTGAATAAATTATGAATGAATTCAGTTTTTGTAAAATATATTCTTGATTGCAATCTTCTAAAATGTACTTGTCC